>JAKJMR010000246.1:89932-122465 GCA_024449315.1 Daboia siamensis | reverse complement strand
CTTCCTTCCTTCCTTCCTTCCTTCCTTCCTTCCTTCCTTCCTTCCTTTGCCAAAGTAGCTGAAGTGGGTTTCTTTTAACCCAAAGATTCAAACTACATCTGCTAATTTCTTCAGAACAAGGCAACCAGTACTATTGGCTGACATGAAAAATGATTTTGCTTTTGAAGTCTGCAAATAAAATTGGCAAGCAAAATAGAGTTTTCCCCTACAGTATAAATTATATTGATGAAGAGCTTTGGCACTTGGAGGTTTTAAATGCAATGTTTGAGTGACACTTATTCAGAATGCTGCATAGAGCTGAATAGGAGTGTAAATAAAGCTAAAACAGCTAACTTGAAATGTTGCAGTTGTATATGTATATTGAATGGTGCTTATTAATCTGGCAACTGGAAAAATGCAGACATCATCTTATTCTTTTGATGAATCAAACCACAGGAAATTACCATAGGAAATTGCATTAGGCTCCACATTCTGGCGGTTTATAACACTGAGGGTGGTAAATCTTACAGCTGTTACAGAGTATACTGTAATAGGCTAACAGTCAGGGGTGGAAAATTCAAGATGGCAAATGTTGCTCACTTAGTTTCAATAACAAAATCTAAAAGGCACCCATGATTTATTTGGGATTTGTTTCTGATACTGGAAACAGAACCTGTTTATACAATTGGTTGTAATTAATACAATCTATAAACAGTAAAATGCTAAAATGAAAGCATAAAAATAATAATATAGTTTCACTTTTACTGTGTATAATGACATTGTATTAATCTAAGTTGTGAAGATAGTAGTCCAAGAAATTTCAGTGATAAGTTAAATGCATCTTTGCCTCTCTCCCACTGACATTGGAGAGGCTTAAAATGTATTTTAAAGACTACTTTCTGCTCTTAGTGCTGTCATTCAAATACCACACAATGGTCTTTTAATATATAATAGAATATTTATAGGAGACTTTTAGAAGACATAAAAATACTTTCTAGGCACATATGTTTATTATGTTTATTTCCTAAAAATCAAAAAAGCATGTGTGGGTGGGTTTATCTTTATTGATTATCATAACTACACACAGTGCCAGTTTTCCACCAAGACACAGGCTCATGGCAGCTCTTCTGGAAAGAACACAGTCAGATTTGATTTGCAAAGATCTGAATGATCCCAAGTAAGCAGCAGAGGCAGACCCAGCCTGCCTTCTAGTTGTTGTTTGGATGTTTGCAAGCCAAACTTGCTAACTCTTTTTTGAAACTTACCACAAAGAACTCATCCTTGAAATTTTGAAAATGGTAAGGCAACACCCATTCACTTTAGACAAATTCAAATTACCAGGACCATCTGGATTACAACCCAGGGTTCTGAAGGAGATGGCAGAGGTGATCTCAGAACCACTGAACCATATCTTTCAAAGATCCCTTTTTTGGTAATATATTTTATTGACTTTTAAAAAACATAAATCACTTAATAATTGGTGAACAGTGTGTTGTCTGGGTTACATTTGTAAAACAATCATTAACAATTGATTTCTACAATCCATAATCCATATAATAGTTTTAGTTGATTTCCCCTTTTCCCAAAATATCCTCTTTTGCAAACATTGAGTTAATACAATTCTTATTGTTTTGGTAGATAACAATTAAATATATATTTTTTTCCCAATAGTCCTAAAAATAATAATCACATCAATATATTTCTTTTCTATCCATTCATTCTGGTTGCCTTATCATAGATCCTTTTATAGTCCTTATTTTAATTTGTTTCTCCCACCAAAGTCTTGGTATTCTTACTGGTTAAGATTTTCTCAAAAATTAATTACATTTAAAAATTTAACTCTATTTTTCCATATGAACCATCTCACACTTTTACATTTCTTAAGGAATAGATAAAACAATAAAAAGAAAGAAAGGAGAGCAAGAGTAAATAAACATTAAAAATAACATACTATTTAAAATATAAGGTAAAAAGGTAAAGGTTCCCCCGCACATGCGCGCTAGTCGTTTCCGATTCTAGGGGCCAGTGCTCATCTCCGTTTCAAAGCCGAAGAGCCAGCGCTTGTCCGAGGATGTCTCTGTGGTCATGTGGCCGGCATGACTAGATGCCAAAGGCGCACGGAGCGCTGTTACCTTCCCACCATAGTGGTCCCTATTTTTCTACTTGCATTTTTACATGCTTTTGAAATGCTAGGTTGGCAGAAGCTGGGATGAGTAACAGGCGCTCACTCTGCTATGTGGCACTCGGGATTGGACCCACCAAACTGCCAACCTTCTGATCAACAAGCTCAGTGTCCTAACCCACTGAGCCACCGCATCCCTTAAAATATATATCCCTCCTAAGATAATATATATTTATTTCCTAAATTTTTTATTCTTTTTAACCATAATTAAAAATATGTTTAATCTTTAAACATTCCATTTAATACATCTAGTCATCTAGTCCTTTAACATTAATTCAAAACATTTTTATCCGTTATCATTTTCTTAAATTCAATCACATTTAAGTATCTAAAACATTTCCTTTATCTAAGTCATTTCAACTTTTTTATATTACTCATATCAAGAAAGAGAAAGGAAAAAAGCATACTATATTATTTAGGGGATTCATCCCTTTTAGAATGACATATATATTCCAACCCTTTTCTATTTCTTTAACCATATTCAAACAAATGTTTCTTTTTAAGTATTCTCTCTGGTAAGTCCCATCATCTATTTTCTTGGTTTCCACTTTAGTCTTTTTCCTTTGCCCCGTATCTTTCTTAATCAATGTATTTTGCTGAATCAAAAAGTTTTTTCGTATGTTTGTAAATGTTGCTGTAGATATAAAAAGTAGATCAGGTGAAGTGTCTTTGTACAGGGCTTCTGCCTTTCCACGTTTGTTGAAAATCTTTTTCTTTCTCTCTGCTTCTCTTATCATTTCCTTTCTGTTTTCTTGTCCTCAGATTTATTTTGTAGTCTTAAGGGATAATTTGTTTTTTCCAATTCTTGTGAATTTTATTCCACTAGGATTAAATCATGTTTCCTTGTTTTATTAAGTTCCATCTTTAGGTCTTTATAGTCAGTTCTATATCCATTTGACTGTTTTATCTGCTCCTTCTCTGTTATTGTTTTCTGGGAATTTTTTTGTTGTAGAGATAACTTTTATATTTTCAAAGTTATTTTGGATTTCTTTGTGGTTTTAAGTCATTGTTGTTTGAATTAGTTGCAGTATACTATACACCTCCTCCTGTGAAGTATTTATGTTTTCTTGATATGTTCTTTCTGACCCACGATGGCCAAGAATTTGAATTTTTCTCTTCCTTTCTTTTCTCTGTAAATAGCTTTAGAATCCCAATTAAATAGATACTTTTAATCCAAATAGTTCAAAAAAGATTTTTTCCCCTGAAATCTATAATTCTCTCTTTGTCTACAACCCAGATTATTGTATTATTTTTTTTGTCACAGCTCTTCTTTGTTGTTAAAACTTTGAAGGTTATAAACACAGATTAGCTTTTCCCAGGTTTTTCCAAGTCTTATATTAAAGTCATAGCTATTTTCATCCACCACTAGGTCAGCAACCATTTGTTTTTCAATTTCCAAAATAAACAATTATCTTTAAAATGAGAACCATTCAAACAATTTTAGATTTATCCAGATTTAAATTTCAGGTTTTATATTTATTTCACTTACATATAATTTGATCCTCAATAAAAAGATTACTTCACCACTTCCATTAGTACAAGGGTGGGGCGGAAATCCCCCTCCTTCTCTTTTGGAGGTATTTTGCTTCTTGGGGATCTTTTCTAGTAAATTAAATGTAGAAGAGAAGAGAAGATTGAATTCCTCACCCAGTTTCAAGCACACTGTTCACAGTTGTACTAGTTAGTGCTTCAGTTGCTAGTAGCTTAGGCTGGTCGATGCAATATGGCCAGTCTTTTTCCTGTCAGGTTGGAAGGCTTTCCCCAAGTTGAATGGAATGGCGGCTGCTGTTGTAGAATTGCTGGAGCATCCTTTTTTCTTTGTCACCTCTCCAGGGCAACTTAGACCCATTTAGGGTCCCCAGACAGGGCAAAATTAGCTGTGGGGATGCAGAGAATCCGCAACCCTGCGACTGGTCGCTATCGTGCAAAACCGGAAGTCTTATCTTTCAAAGATCCTTGAGCACCGGGGAACTACCAGAGGAATGGGAAAAAGCTGATGTAGTCCCCATCTTCAAAAAAGAAAAAAATGGATCCATGAAACTATAGACCAATCAGCCTGAAATCAATACTTGGTATGAGGACCCACCCCAATCCACATCTTAGGAAAGAAGAACTCTTGGAGACAGGATTGTCCAAGCAGGAACTTTTACTAAAACATGATTGACAGTGGATAATCTAGATAGGATCTGGAAACTGTGTCACAGATTGATACTTTTAAAGTGCTCCTGAGTAAAAACCCCTCCCCTCAGTCCATTTGGTCAGTCCCGGATCAGTTAAGTTTCATGTGTCAAAACCCTTCATGGGAAAAAAGAACTTCCATGCATTTACAACATTTGCTTCCTCCCCTTCAAATTCCAATCGGAGATACAAACCAGAATCTCTCCCCCCCCCCTCTTTCTTTGTTCTTCTCAGTTCAAAGCTTCTTTCCCTGGTTTTGGATGATGGCCCCCAGGCAGGCTGAATAAACCACCTTTCGTCTAATGGATAGGGATGGCCAATTAACATCTTCTCTTCCCCTCCTTGGGAATGGCAAAATCCAGTAAGGGGGTGAGATTTAGATTTGTACAGATAGGCGGCTAGAAATGGAATATAAATGAATTCTGACAATCTGCTGTTCTTAAAAGAAAGATAGGTCCACCTGTAGAGGAAATAAAATAAAAATGTTAGCCTGGTTTGTTAGGATATTCTGTATGAAACATCTTAAGCAACTCTGGTGCTCTAATGTGATGTTTATTGACCCACTCATTTTCTGAGGAGGGGAGGTGTTTCCAAGCTACTAGATATTGAATTGCTCCATGGTGTTTCCTGGAATCTAGGATTTCCTTCACCTCAAAGTGTTGTTCTCCTTCCACCATGATGGGAGGTGGTGGTGGTGGGGTTTTTGTTAATAGGGTTGACTTGTTCTCTTTTTAGTAAACTGCAGTGAAAAATTGGGTGTATCTGCCTAAGATTTTGGGGTAGTTCTAATTCAACTGTTTCTGGGTTTATGATTCTTTTAATTGGAAAAGGTCCAATATATTTTGGTCCTAGTTTTTTACAGGGTTGTGTTGGCTCAGTGGGTTAGGATGCTGAGCTTGTCGATCAGAAGGTCGGCAGTTTGGCGGGTCGAATCCCGAGTGCTGCATAACAGAGTGAGCGCCTGTTACTCGTCCCAGCTTCTGCCAACCTAGCAGTTCGAAAGCACGTAAAAATGCAAGTAGAAAAATAGGGACCACTACGGTGGGAAGGTAACAGCGTTCTGTGCGCCTTTGGCGTCTGGTCATGCCGGCCACATGACCACGGATATGTCCTCGGACAAGCACTGGCTCTTCGGCTTTGAAACGGAGATGAGCACCGGCCCCTAGAGTCAGAAACGACTAGCACGCATGTGCGGGGGAAACTTTACCTTTACTTTTAGTGATTTAAGGTATTTTGTGGATAAATATACCATCTCTCCCACCCTAAATGGTTTGGGATCAACTCTTTTTTTGTCTGCTTGTGTCTTGTATGTTTGTCTAGCTTCATCTAAAGCTTTCCTAATGATTGGCCAGGTGTTTTGTAATTGTGCGATCCATTCCTTCAGTGCTGGGATTACTGGTTCATTTGGGGTTAGTTCTAGCATGGGGTTGAAACTTTGACCAGTAGCTATTTGAAAAGGAGTGTAACCTGTGCTGGAGTGGACTGCATTATTATATGCCACTTCTGTGAAAGGTAGTAGGTCCATCCAGTTTGTTTGCTGGAAATTAATAAAGCATCTTAAATATTGCTCAAATACTGAGTTCAATTTTTCACATTGACTGTTCGATTGAAGATGATGACTAGATGTCAGTCCTTGGGTGGTTCCTAAAAGGGATAAAAATTCTTTCCAAAATACTGACATAAATTGCACCTTTCTACCACATATGATGCATTTTAGTGCTCCATGAAATCTGTAAATATGCTGCACGAAAAGTTTTGCTAAGGCTTTTGTGGTGGGGATCTTTTGCAAGGGATGAAGTGCACTTGTTTGGAAAACAAGTCTGTGACCATCCAGACTACAGTGTGCCCATTGCTTTCTGGTAATTCCACTATAAAATCCATGGCTATTTCTTTCCATGGGGCTGAGGGGTTCGCCACTGGTTGTAACAGTCCTGGTGATTTCCCTTGCAGCCTCTTAGCTGTTGCACAAATTTGGCAGCTGCCCACGTAGCTTTCTATGTCCTTTTTCATGGATGGCCACCAAAATTGCCTTTTTGTTAAGTGTAAGGTTTTTACAAACCCGAAATGTCCTGCTGATTTTGTATCATGGCACAGCTGCATGAAATTGATCCTCTGGGTGGCTGATATGTATAACTTGTCATCCACCCAGGGTAGTCCATCTTTAGTTGTGCACACATGTCTATTTTTCTGGAACCATTCATCAGTTTCCAAAGACTTTTGGAATTCTATTCCAGTTTGGCTATCCACCCACAGCTTCATTTTTGCTTGGGTCCTGGTGGTGACTGGTGCTGCCAGTTGTTGTTCAGGCATGAATGGTTTAGAGTCAGTGACCCTTGTCCTGTTATATTGGGGCATGCGAGATAATGCATCTGCCAAGAAATTCTTTCCCTCCGGTAAGTGTTTGAGAGTGAAATTGAATCGGTGAAAATGTTTGGACCAGCGGGCTTGCTTAGGAATGAGTTTCCTGGGTGTTTTTAGTGCTTCCAAATTTTTATAGTCTGTCCAGACCTGGAAGGGGATTTTATTTCCTTCAAGGTACTGGCACCATGTAAGTAATGACCACCTCACAGAATAAGCCTCCTTTTCCCACACGGGCCAACGTTGTTCTGTCTCTGTGAGTTTCCTGTATGTATATGCACATAGTTGCAATGCCCCCTCATCATTTTCCTGTAATTATACAGCTCCCACCACCACATCGCCTGCGTCTGCCTGTATTACAAAAGGTTTATTGGGATCTGGGTGTCTCAGGACAGGTTTGGCAGAAAAAAGTCTCTTAGCATCTCAAATGCTGCTTGACATTCCATTGTCCACTTCAGAGGCTGACTGGGTTTCACTGGGGACACACACACCCCTTCGTTTTCAACAGGTTTGTGAGTGGCAGGGCTATTTGGGCAAACGAAGGGGTGAATTGGCGGTAGAAGTTTGCAAACCCCAGGAAACTTTGCAATTGCTTCTGTGTGCAGGGGGGTGCCCATTCTAATACTGCCCTGACTTTCTCAGGGTCCATTTCAATGCCCTCTGGGGATATGCGATACCCCAGGTAGTCTATCCTTTCCTGGTGGAATTCACATTTCGATACTTTAGCATATAGGTGGGTGGCCCACAACTTTTCCAGAACTGCTCTGACTAGGTTAATATGTTCCTCTTTGGTCTCAGTGAAAATAAGAATGTCATCTAGGTAAACCAGGACCCCCTTATATAGGTGCTTTCTTAGCACTTCATTAATTAATTGCATAAAAACTGCGGGGGCCCCTTGCAGTCCAAATTGCAGGACTTTGAACTGGTAGCAACCCATTGGGCAATTGAACACAGTCTTCCATTCATCTCCTTCCTTAATCCTAATGCGGTAATATGCTTCTCTCAGGTCTAGTTTGGTAAAAATCCTTCCTTTCGATAGGTGGGATAGCATATCCTTCATTAGGGGTAGGGGATACAGATTACACTCACTAATTGTGTTTAGAGACCTATAATCCACGCATAAACAAAGCGAGCCATCCTTCTTCTCCCTGAACAGGACTGGGGTGGCCACTTTAGGTTTGGCAGGCTCAATAAATCCCCTTTCTAAGTATTTATTTATGAATCTTTCCATCTCCGCCGTTTCTTTTGGGCTCATGGCATACATTCTGGGCTTTGGGAGTTTTGCCCAAGGTTTGAATTCTATAGCACAGTCTGTGGGCTTGTGGGGGGGGGGAAGTTCATCTCCCTGTTTCTCACTGAAAAAGGTCCCTATATTCTTCCGGTATTTCTGGTAACCCCTTCTCTTCCCCCACTGATGCTGTCTCCTCTCTTTGGGTTGGGGGCAGTGCTTTGGGGTTTTAAGTTCCTATGCTCCCCCTCTGGGAATTTGAGTTCTGCTGTCCTTCAATTTATCCAGGGGTTCCATTTCTTCAGCCATTCCAGTCCTAAAATCATTGGGCATTCCATGCCTGGGGCCACTACAAATGTTGTGTCTTCCTTATGAATCCCCAGGGACAGGTGATTTGGTAAGGTGGCAAGGGTAGCTGGGAACCCCCTGATATGTACCTATCTAACTGGCCAAAGGAGATTGGTTGTTTTAGTCTCCTCACTGGGATGCCCAAATTCCCCACCAGCAACAGGCTGATGAGGCAGCGGGTGGAGCCAGAGTCTATTAGGGCTTCGGGCATGGAAGAAGCTAATATAGTCACTGTCTTAAGGATGGGTGGAATGGATTTACTTATCAATGGTTCTCCCTCCGAGCTGTCTTCTGAGGTGTCCACTGCCCCTGCGGTGTAGGCCGGAATCCAATCCTGGCAGGGGTTGTGGACTCTACAGCCTCTGTCCCTTTCATGGAAGATTCTTTTGGATTGCCTTGGGACTTCCCCAGTCGCCTGGAGGGTGATGCCTCTGATTTGCACTGAGGGGCTTTTGAGCGGCATTCTGCAGCACGGTGGCCCTCTCTCCCGCATTTGAAACAGCTTGTTGATTTCTTAGCCGTGGACAGTGGTTTTGCCATCTCGAATGTTTGCTCAGGCGGCGGGCAGCTCTATGGTTTTTCCTGGCGGTGCTTCTTTAATAGGTCTATCTCTGCCTCCTCTGCCAGGACATACCAGTCATTGAGATGGTTTGGGTCTCCTTGAGGCAGGCAAGTGTCATAGACATTGTAGTTTAACCCGTCTTTGAAATGGCTAAGGAGGATGTCTTCTGGCCAGTTCAGCTTGCTGGCAATGGCTCAGAATTCTTGGGTATATTCAGCCACTGGCCGTCTGCCCTGTCTCACCCTTTTGATTCTTTCCTGGGCCTTATGATCAGCCAAAGGATCTTCAAACCACCTCCTCAAGGATGACATGAAGCGGTTGAAATCGTTGAGTTCTGGGGCATTGGAATCATGCATATTCACCACCCAGTCTGCAGCCAGTCCGTCTAAGGCGGATTGCACAATACGGATGCAGGCTTTGTCACTAGGGATGTCCCATCCATATTCTTCCATATAGCTGAGGACTTGGGTTAGGAAAAACCCCAAGTGTGGTGACTTTCCCCTGAATTTTGCTTCCAGGGGCGATAGTCTTTGAATGGATCATTGTCTGCCCAGCGGGTGATATTGCCCCTCATCCTGATCCCCGTCTGTGGTTCTGGGGGGTGGGTGGGTGCTGCTGAGGCAGCAGTTCCTGGTCCAGCAGATGGCCCCAGCGTTACAGGTTCCGGTTCCCCCCCACTGTCTCTCCAATTGTGGCCCCAGGTGCTGCTGCAGCTGCAGTTGCGGTATTCAGGTTTCTCCTCTCTTAGTGAGCTAAGGGTTTTCTTCATCAGGTCAATAGCTTTCTCTAGGATCCACTTCTCTTCACTGACATGCAGTGAGCTTTCCATCTCTTGTCTCCATTTGGTTTGGTAGTTGCCCCACCTCAGGGTCACTTTCCTCGATGCCTTTTCCCACTCGCTTTTCCTTCCAACGCCCATCAACCACTGTGGTTTGTGGTCATGCATCTCCACCATCTCTTCCCTGGAGGAATATGATGCCTCAGCTTCCGACCGTGGGTGGGGTTTCATTTGGGGGGAAAACTCCCTTTCCATGGGGCTTTCCTCATCCCTTGCCTCATCGTTAGACATAGTATTTTTTGCAAAGTCCCCTGGTAAGGTTTTTCCTTCCAGGTTGACTCTTAATGTAGATCCTGTCTAATGTCAAGACCCACCCCAATCCACATCTTAGGAAAGAAGAACTCTTGGAGACAGGATTGTCCAAGCAGGAACTTTTACTAAAACATGATTGACAGTGGATAATCTAGACAGGATCTGGAAACTGTGTCACAGATTGATACTTTTAAAGTGCTCCTGAGTAAAAACCCCTCCCCTCAGTCCATTTGGTCAGTCCCGGATCAGTTAAGTTTCATGTGTCAAAACCCTTCATGGGAAAAAAGAACTTCCATGCATTTACAACATTTGCTTCCTCCCCTTCAAATTCCAATCGGAGATACAAACCAGAATCTCTCCCCCCCCCCCCTCTTTCTTTGTTCTTCTCAGTTCAAAGCTTCTTTCCCTGGTTTTGGATGATGGCCCCCAGGCAGGCTGAATAAACCACCTTTCCTCTAATGGATAGGGATGGCCAATTAACATCTTCTCTTCCCCTCCTTGGGAATGGCAGAATCCAGTAAGGGGGTGAGATTTAGGTTTATAGAGATAGGGGGCTAGAAATGGAATATAAATGGATTCTGACACTTGGGAAGAACCTAGAAAAAAGAATCATTTATTGATTTTTTTACAATAAAATTCTTAGTGTCTGGTGTACAGTGTGTTGTCTTGGTTCATGCATTTTTAAAGAAAAAATATACAATCAATAATAGTTAATTAACAGTCAATAATAATTAATTTTTATATTTCCATAATTAATATATCAATTTATAATATATTTCCTTGATCTTTTCTTCTCCCAATAGTATTCTCCTTCTTCAACATTAAACAAATATAATTTTGATTTTTGATATTTTCCATATATAAATGATTAAATAAAACATTTTCTTCTATATTTATACCAACAATAATAGTGTCCATATATAGTATTTTTTTCTTATTAACTTATATTATTTTTGTAAAAGTCATTTTATTAATTCACCCTGTATCTTATTTTTATGAATCTTGTTTAAGCTCAATTTCTCCATAATATTCAAACAATTATCAATCCTAGTTTTCTCACTAATTAACATCTAAATATCCAAATTTTCCATTTAAATATATCATCCCAGTATTTTCATTTCATATATTATAGAAATACTATACTACTTATCTATCATAACATCTACCTATAACATCTTTACTAATCAATTTATATTTCACTTCTATTTGTAAAAATTGATTTAATCACTATATATCCTTTTTTCAGTTCTTATTTAGCCTAATTTCCCCTCAATATTTCAATCATTCCTTAATCCTAAATCTTTTCAAACTTAATTTGTCTTTAAAATTCAAACTTTTCCTTCATTTGCATCATCCCAATATTTTTATATTTTGTATCTTATCAAAAAATACTATATTACTTATATCTCTTATCCCACTTATTCTAAAGCCCTTTACAGCCAAAGTTATTTGTTTATTTAGCCATATTCAAACAAATGTTTGCTTGTATAATATTCCATCTGGTAGGGCAAGTCAAATGTCTTAAGCCCATCTCTAATCTTCTTCCTTTGCCAAATTATTTTCCAAATTAATATATTCGACTTGTCAAACTGTTCTTGTATTTTTGTAGTTGTTGTTAGGAGTAGAGGATACATAGATGTATGTAGTTGTTGTTAGGAGTAGAGGATACTTAAGATGTATGCCTTTTGTCTCCCAAACAGAATCTCCTAGCAGTGTCCATTTTGTTAAGTCTTCTTTCTCCTCAGGTTTATTTTGATGTTCTAATGCATAAGGTATCTTTTCCATATTTATTGTTATAGCCAGATCTTGTGAGTTTTTCCTTGTTTGTATTAAGTTATAATTCCCTTCATTTGTGACTTTGCCAATTAAGTCATTTTTTTCTAGTTCACATTTTGTTATCTGATTTGTTTGTTCTGCCGCAGAACAATTAACAGTCCAACCAGAGGTGGATGGACCGTGGTTCATTTGCATGGTCAATATCAAAGAAAAGAAATCCAAGGCATATTCTATAATAAAACTTTTAATGAGAAAACAAAAGACCTAGACTGACCACATTCTCTCATCAGGCAGAAGGAGAGAGTAAAACAGAAACTGTGTGAACTTTTCTAGGCCTACGCACAAAACAGTTTAAAGCCAAAACATTGGCTGGACATAGCTGGAGTCACTATGTTTACAAGATAAGAAGACACAGTGCAGAGCAGAAAAAGATGTACAATTAGAAATGAGTGAAGCTGGCAAAACTAAAAATAACACGCAGTGACATGTTCATTTTTTACCATCATTTTTTGGATGTTTTTTGATTGTAGATTTAAGTTAGAAGTGTATTCATTTATGATATCAAAGTTATGTTTAATCTCCTCATGGTTTAAAGCTATTGAGATTTTGTATCTGTTGTAGCATTGCATAAATTTCTTCTTGGAAAGTATTTGTCTTATCTTGGAACGTTGCTTCTAGAGGTCTTTGATCTTTCAGGCTGAATCCTTCAGGAGTAGATATTAAGTGTGGTTTTGTATCATTTTCTGATGAATATGTCATATCCATGTTGTCTCTCCCATTTTCGAGTAATCCATCCTATTAGCCTTGTTAAGCCGGCCAAAACTCAAAATCCAAACAGTCAATTTTGTATAGTTCTTGTCTTTATATTCAATTTTTATAATCCACTGTAATTTTCAATTGTCAAGGTTTCAGTAAAATCAATGTTTTATAAAAGTTCTTTCTTTCAGGAGTCAATTGTCAACCAATTCAATATATTTTAGCCACCTTAAATCCTTCCTGTAACTTCCCCTCTCAACAATTAGTCATAGATCAAAGTTTTTAAACAGTTCATAAATTTAGACCACAATCAAAGTATTTCTTTTCCTTCAAATACTTTCCAGTCTTATAGCTTCTTTGTTCCCTGGCAACTATCTTCTTAAAGGTTATTAGAGTTCATGGGAACAGATTTTTCTTTATTGTTGGCCCTTGTCTTTAATGTGCTGTATTCTAATTGTCCAATAGATGTCAGCAAATATTTGTTTTCCAGCTCTTTCAGACAAGAAATTCTTATTATTTTTCTTTTTCTTTTATAATTTCATCAAAATCTTTTAGAATATAATCTTAGCTGTTTGTTTTAGTTTCTAAATTTGATCAGATTGTAGTAGTTTGAATTTAATTTCAATACGTTTCTTTCCTCCTTAAAGGTTAATTTGCCACTTATGTCTATGGGGGGATGGGAATGTAGTCCCCTCCCCTCACTTTTGGAGGTTTTCTTGCTTTGGGGATCTTTTCCAGGGACTTAGTTGCAAAATAAGGGAGAGAAGATCAAATACACCTAGAGAGCTGTTGGAGGTCCAGTGGATCCGAATCTGATCGAACATAGCTAAGAACTTATCTTAAGTCTTATCTAGTGGCAATGGAAGCGGCAAAGCGTGTTTACTTTTCCGCTCTCATTGCGTCTGCAGATAACCACCCAGCTGCCCTGTTTAGAGTGACCCGCTCCCTGTTTAATTAGGGATCGAGGGATGACCCCTTGCAGGGTAGGGCTGAGGAATTTGTACAGTATCTGCAGGACAAAATCGCTCAGATCCGGACTGGCTTGGACTCCGACTGGGCGGAATCCAGTGGAGTGGAGAGGGCAGGTCTTGATCATACCATTTGGGGTGAGTTTGACCCTGTGACTCTGGATGATGTGGACAGGATCATGCATAGACTGAGCACTACAACTTGTTTACTGGACCCATGTCCCTCCTGGCTGGTTTCGGCCATCTGGAAGGTGACAGGGGGCTGGCTACAGGCAGTTGTTAATGCTTCTTTGATGGAGGGTGTCTTCTCCTCTGCCTTAAAAGAGGTGGTGGTGAGGCCCCTCCTCAAGAAGCCTGCTCTGGACCCGGCCTCGTTGAATAACTACCATCCTGTCTCCAACCTTCGCTTTGTAGCAAAGGTTGTTGAGAGTGTTGTGGTGCGTCAGCTCCCGCAATTCCTGGATGAAGCGGACTATCTGGACCCATACCAATCTGGTTTCAGACCCAGCTACAGCATGGAAACGGCATTGGTCACACTGGTGGATGATCTCTGGCGGGCCTGGGACAGGGGCTGTTCCTCTGTCCTGGTCCTACTTGACCTCTCAGCTGCTTTTGATACCATCGACCATGGTATCCTGCTGCAATGGCTCGAGGGGTTGGGAGTGGGAGGCACTGCTTTATGGTGGTTCTCCTCCTACCTCTTGGGCCGCTCAAAGTTTGTATTTGCAGGGGGACACATCTACCCCAAGGTAGATCCGACCCCTGAGGCACTTGTGGGGTGCCTCAGGGGTCGGTTCTCTCCCCCCTCCTGTTTAACATTTATATGAAGCCACTGGGTAAGATCATCATGGCTTTGGGGTGAGGTATCACCAATATGTGGATGATACCCAGTTGTTCATCTCCACCCCGATCCAACCCAGTGATGCCCTTGATGTGATGTCCAGGTGCCTGGAGGTGGTTTGGGTCTGGATGGGAAGGAACAGGCTCAGACTTAACCCCTCCAAGACTGAGTGGCTGTGGATACCGGCATCTCGTATTGTCCAAAAAGTTCCATCTCTTTTGATGGGGGGAGGTATTGCCCTCCTCAAAAAGGGCTTGCAACCTGGGTGTCCTCCTGGATTCACAGATTAATTTGGAAGATCATCTAGCGCCTGTGACCAGGGGGGCCTTCACACAGGTTCGCCTAGTGTGCCAGGTGTACCCCTTTTTGGACCAAGATGCCCTATGCACAGTTACCCACACCCTCGTCACTTCTCGCCTGGATTACTACAATGCTCTTTACATGGGGCTGCCCTTGAAGAGCACCCGGAGGCTTCAACTGGTGCAAAATGCGGCCACGTGGGTGCTTATGGGAGTATCTCGGTACTCCCATGTTACACCACTCCTGCGCAAGCTGCATTGGCTTCTGGTTACCCTCCGAGTGTGATTCAAGGTGCTGGTAATAACCTTTAAAGCCCTGCATGGCTTAGGCCCGGGGTACTTGCAAGACCACCTGCTGCCATTGTCAACCTCCCATCACCCGGTTCGCTCCCACAGAGTCGGCCTCCTCAGGGTTCCGTCGGCAAGGCAATGCCGGCTGGCGACCCCCAGGAGGAGAGCCTTCTCTGTGGGTGCGCCAACCCTCTGGAATGAGTTGCCTCCGGAGCTGTGGATGGACCCTGACCTTCGGTCCTTCCGCCATGACCTGAAGACATGGTTGTTCCAACAAGCGGGCCTGGACTGACTACGATTTTTAATTAGGCTTTTACTGGGTTAAATTGTTTTGTAATTTTGTATTTATTGTTTAATTCTCTTTTACATTTTTTACTCTATGTTTTTTAATTTTTATTGTTGTGAGCCGCCCTGAGTCCTCAGGGAGAAGGGCGGCATATAAATTTAATGAAATGAAATGAAATGAAATGAAATGAAATACTCTCACCAATTCCAAGTACACTGTTCAACGTTGTTCTGGTTAGTGCTTTTGGACTTTGGCTGCAGGTAGCTTGGGCTAGACACTGGCATGTGGCTAGCCTTTCTCCTGTTGGGTCAGAGGGCTTCCCCCAGATCAAAATGGAATGACTAATGCCATTCTTTGCTCAGCGGGGTGCCTCTCTTCCTTTGCTCTCTCTCTGGGGTGACTTCAGACCCATTTAGGGTCCCCTGGAAGGACAAAAGCAGCCGCAGGATGTGAGATTTCACAATCCTGCGGCCATGCGCTACAGCTCAAAAACCAGAAGTCTGTGAGATGGTCTCACAAAGCCGATGGTTCATTAAGGTGCTTCCAAGTAAAAAGCAGCATGCAGGGATGCAATCATTTATAGCTTTATTCAACGTTAGAGTAAATAGAAAGAGTTCCCTGGAATGGAGGCCTCCATGCCTGGATTGAGCTCGTGGATGAGCAAGCAAGCAGAAGAAAGAACAAAGAGAAACTAGAGAGACTAGAGAGAAGAGCAGCCCCTGAGCAGAGGTATTTATGGGGGTCCTCAGTCCCTCCCTTACCAATTAACTCTCTCCAATGGGGCTGCAGGGGCCGGGGACCCCTGACCCATCAGTGGAGGCAAAGATGCTTCTTTGCTCCCATCTGATGACCTTTTTGGGAACTGCCATGGCTGGCACAAAAACATCTAACAATTCCCCTTCTTGCCAGCCAATGACAGGGACCAGGGAATGTATGTGAGGGGGCGAGCAGGTGTCATAGACATGCATATACACGTTCAGAAGACCAAACACAAACGCTTACACAGAAGGTTGTGCCGGTCAATGGGAACAGGTTTGGTGAACAGATCAGCTATCTGGTCAGTTGTATCACAGTGCTCAACATGTACAAACCCCATTTTGGCAATCTGCCTGACATTTTTATAGCGTATGTCTATGTGGCGGGACCTAGAGCCCACTGCATATGCCCCCGAGATTGCAATTGCAGCCGTATTATCCTCTTGAATTTGGATGGGCAGAGGAGGAGGTGCCCAGATGCTCGTTATCAGAGCATCGAACCAAATCAAATCATTGGCCGTGTCCGACAGGCTGGCATATTCCGCCTCGGCCGTGGAGCAAGAAACAAATTTTTGCTGCCTAACATGCCAATGGATAGGACAGCCATTTAGTAATATGAGGAAACCAGAGGTGCTCCGTCTACTCTTAGTGTCACCAGCCCAGTCTGCGTCCGAGTAAGCCGAGAGCTGGGCCGTCTTCCCCTTCTCTGGTTCCAGCACAAGGAGAGCATCGGTCGTGCCCCTGAGGTACCTAAGTACCCTCTTAACATCAGTCCAGTGGAATTCCTTTGGGTGTTCCACATGCCTGGACAGTAGATTCACAGCTAAGGCTATGTCAGGCCTGCTCCAATTGCTGATGTATAGCAAGGAGCCAATCACAGATCTGTAAAGCTTATTATCTGTGAACTCAGGATCGTCCTTGTGAGTGTGATTGTAATAGTCACTTTGTATCGGGCTACACGTTGGGTTAGATTCTGCCATTTTACATTTGGCCAGTAACTCCTCAATCTTTTCTTTCTGAGATAGGGCGAACCCCCCCTTAGTGGCCAAGATGTGCACACCCAAGTACCTGTCAACCCGCCCCAAAGACTTCAGGGTAAACTTTTCCCCTAGGGCCTTGGCAAATTTATCACACCCTTCCTTGTCAGGCTCTACATATAGGAGGTTGTCCACATAAACTAACACCCGTTCTGTGGTACCCTTGGAGTTGCGTGTGAAAACACATTCATCTGCATGGGATGCACTGAAACCAACTCGTTCTAAACTTTTTCTAAGGCAGTCGTACCATAGTTTCCCTGACTGCTTGAAGCCATATAACCCTTTTTGGAGTAGCCATGTGTTTCCCCCTTCCTGCTGGTAGCCAGGAGGGGCTCTCACGTAGATCTGCCGGTCCAAGTGGGCGTGGAGGTAGGCCGTCTGGATGTCGAATTGGAAGACTTCGTCCCCCAGAGCGGCTGCAGTTACAAAGGCGGCCTTGACGCTCTTTGCCTGGACAGTTGGAGAGTAGGTCTCTACGTAGTCCTCCATGTAGTGCTGGGCGAATCCCTGAGCTACCAAACGGGCCTTATACAAGTAGAGGCCATTGGCAAGTGGTTTAGCCTTGAAAACCCACCTTCCTCTCCATTGGTGGTTGCTGGGGGGTGAAGACCTTGAGCTTTCTCAGGCTCGCCATCTCCTGCTCCATCGCGAGCTGCCATTTCTCCTGTTCTTCGATGGGCAGCTCCTGGATGTCAGAGAAGGATTTTGGGGTGACCACAACGCTGTTGACTGACACGATGTGCCCAATGTCGATTCTCTTTGGCGGGATTCCTTTGTTGGACCGCTTTGACCTCCTGACCTCCTGCCACTCACCGCCTTTTTGTTCCGCGGGTTCCTTGTTAGCCGGCATTTCACAACCGGGATGTGAAGACCCTCGGTCCCAGGTGCTGGGTATCGCGGGTCTCTGAGGCGTCGCCTCGGGACTGGATGGCTCATCCTCCCCATCTGAACCAGGTAGGATGACATCTTCGTCTTGTTCCTCGCTCTCGTCAGTGGCAGGGTATGTGGTCGTCTCAGGTGATGTCATGGTTGGTGTGTCCTTGCTGGGTCGGTTGACATATGGGCTCAGATCATTTGAGTGGATCTGGGTCCAATTGGAGTCCTCTTCGAAGGAGGCAGATTGGGAAGTCACAGTCCTGCCCCCTTCTCCCAGGAAACGGTAGGCCTTGGAGCCAGGAGCATAGCCCAAGAAAAGAATTGCCCTTGGCACTGCCTTTGCCCCTGCCACGCCCCCTTCCTTGCCCCTTGCCCCTTCCTTGATTGGGACCACGCTTGGGGCCTTGTTGGTGATGGGGGCAGTCTTTCTTCAGATGCTCCTCAGAGCCACAGATGAAACACTTAAGTAGAGCATTAACCTGCTCTGAGTTGTGGTGCCTCCTGCTGGCTTACTGTATGGTGGTTCTGGCGTATTCTCCTGCATCTCTTCGCCTCCTGTCTTCCTCAATGAGCCTCCGTGTGAGGTAGGACAGAGTCATGGCTTCCTTCCTTGTCCCTTCCAGTGAAACAATGAAACTGCTCCAATTTTTGTCCAGGGAAGCCAGAATGACAGCGACTATGTTCACATCAGATACAAGGTAGTCTCTGGACATCAGTTCTGCCCTGAGTGCCTTTAATTTTCCCAGGTGCTCAGGCAAGCTACCCCAAACTTCAGTCTGGTAGTATAAAACTCAGTTGTGAGTCTGGTGACCGAACCGATGGTGTCGCTGTTGAATAAATTGTATAATAACTGCCAAAGTTCACCAGCTGTGAGCCCATCTGGAATGCTGGAGTACAAGATAGGATCCAGTGAGTTCAGTAGAGTAGTAAATGTTTTCCTATGATACCTCTCTTCTTGGGGTCCCCAGGGAAGAGGTGGGGGGGTGCAGAACCATCTCTAGAGTCCCTTGCTGTAATAGACATACCTGCACTTCTTTATTCCAACTGCTGAAATTTCCCCCCCCAAGACGTAGTTTTTCAAATTTATTTGAGAGTGCAGAGGTCTGGGAATGAAAGAGATTTTCCCCGACTCTTTCATGCCTATACATCTGAGAGCTCTCCATTGAGGTGAATGGAAGAGGGATCCCTCTGCTGGCAGGTGGTGGTATTTTTCCTTGATTTTTGGATGGCCCCGACTGGGCATGCTCAGGATTCATTTGAGCCCAGGAGGCGGAGAGAGAGGACGTCTCTCTTTCTCCCTCTGGGCCTGGCTCAGGCCTCGGCTTGTAGGCCGGAAAATGGGCCCGAAGAGGGGCTGAAGGCCGCAAAAGCCCCGAAGATTCCTCCTGAAGCCCCCCCGACACTGGAACACTCACCGGGGGGGCGAGGATTGCAGGATGGGGCTGGGATGGCACATGGATGCCGTGGATTGCCTGGAGGAGGCCATCGCTGAGTGCTGGAGGAGGGGGCTTCATCCGGAGCCTCCCCGAAGGCCATCTGGTAAGCAGGGCGTCTGGGCGGTGGCGAGAAGTAGGCTGGAGGGCCTGGGGGTTCACTGGGGGCCCTCTGGGGTTGCAGGACACAGCTGGGAGGCTCCAGGCCAGACGCCTCCTGGCAGTTAGGCCCCGGGGAGAGGATTGGGGGCCATGGAGCTCCCCTGGGAGGCTCCTGGGGGTAGCGAGGGAGGCTGGCTACCCCCGATGTTGAGGCTGCGGTTGTCTTGGCCTCCAGGGCTGTAACCAGGACCTGGATGGCTGTTTTAAACTCTGCTGCAGTAGGCTTGGCTGGGCAGGCTTCGAGGCCATCATAGGCCTTGAGGCTTTCTGGTGGGGAAGACGGGGTGGTTTCCGTGCCGCTTAGGCTGGATGCCACCGATTGCTGGGACTCGAGGCTTGGCTGAGACCTATCAATATCAGGCCATGTTGGTGTCCTGGGGGCCACCATCTTGCTTTCAGTTGCCCCCGGAAGCTGGAGGTCACAGTTTGGCGGGAGATTTCGCGCCAAAAGCTCCGGGGTCCCGGGGTCCCCGAGGGTGGCCGGCACCATATTAGGGGGCCTCATGGGTGCTGGGGAAGGACTTACCCGGTGTCCAGAGGCCCCCTATGCTGGCATCCCTCGTGGAGAGGCTTGTGGCGTCCTTTGTGCTGCGAGGAACATTAGGAGCAGCTCCCTGCATTCCTGGTTAGTCATCTGGTCCACGTGGCGCTTGTCCTGGTCCTGAGCAGCACGCAGGGATGCAGCATGCAGGGATGCAATCATTTATAGCTTTATTCAACGTTAGAGTAAATAGAAAGAGTTCCCTGGCATGGAGGCCTCCATGCCTGGATTGAGCTCGTGGATGAGCAAGCAAGCAGAAGAAAGAACAAAGAGAAACTAGAGAGACTAGAGAGAAGAGCAGCCCCTGAGCAGAGGTATTTATGGGGGTCCTCAGTCCCTCCCTTACCAATTAACTCTCTCCAATGGGGCTGCAGGGGCTGGGGACCCCTGACCCATCAGTGGGGGCAAAGATACTTCTTTGCTCCCATCTGATGACCTTTTTGGGAACTGCCATGGCTGGCACAAAAACATCTAACAAAGTCAATGTACTTGGACTTTATTAAAGCATTTGACAAGATGGATTCGTAACCAACTGACCAACCACACTCAATCTGTAGCTCTTAATGGAACTATATCTACATCAAGGGAATGTCTGTGGAGATTCCAAAGAAGCTTCTTGGGTGAGAAACAAAATGTCTTCAAGGAAAAACAAAGTCCAGTTGCCTTTTGAAAAAGCACTTCTGGGGCATATATCAAGGGAAGCATGCAGTGGGGTACCACAAGGTTCAGTTTTAGGCCCAGAACTTTTCGACATCCTCATTCACAATTTAGATGAGGGATGGAAGGAAAATTCATTAAATTTGCAGACAACACCAAACTGGGGGGAATAGCCAACACTTTAGAAGCATCGGACACAGTTCTAGGTTCCAGAGTTAAAGAAGGACTTCATAGCAATACAATGGGGTTTTATTCAAACACATTTATAATGTCATTATCAGGAAATATCAAGCTTTTAGACTGGATTTGCCCAGAATTAATTAAATGAAGAGGCTTTCAATGCTCCTTCAGCATGACTGTAGGGATGCCTGGCTGGAAGGTACACACTTATTTCTGGTATAGCCAACCACAGACTTGACAGGATGTAGGTAATGGTTATAGAATCATTATCAGGTTCTTTAAAAGGAAATCTATTGGCAAAAGGACAAAAGAACTGAGGATCTTTCAGTCTAAGAAATATTAAGGACTTATACATTAAGCTTGTTCAATTTTCAAAGCCATTAAGAGGAAGAGTGGTGGCTATTGTTCAATTTATTCACTGAGTCTAGGACAGAAAGCAGTGGATCTAAAAAGACCTTCCATCTGATATGAAAATTGTGTGATTCCACAGGTGGCAGGGACCTCCAGTCTTAGGAGCAAGGTCATTAAAGAGGTTGTAAATTAATTGTGTAACAAGGTGCCAGAAAATATTCTGCAAATAAACAGAGTGTGGCTAACTCAACACTCTGAATTTACAGAAAGTCTAAATGAGATTCTTAAAACAACATGCTTGGGGTAAGTTTTAGCCTGCAGCAAATAATAGGTTCCTCTTTCACTGAATCGGGCTGTCAGTTGGCACAGACTTGAAAGGTAACTTAATATGCTACCACCAACAGAAATATAACAGGCTTCTTATTGGACATGTTTAAAAGAAAAGGCAGAAGTCTTCTGATAAATAGATTTATGAATAATATAAGAAACAAATCGCTGAGCTCAGAAAACTCAGCTGAGTGGAATGGAAATGTCAATTTGAATCATTTTGCCCATGCCAAACAATCTCAACATAATCTTTAAAAATAACCCTAGCTGCCTCTGACATCATACTTTTGGCAGCTATACTGTACCAGACATCTTTTCTTAAACAAAACAATAAAGTGGACTGCAGTATTGTCTTTCCATCTTATTAGATTTTAAAGGCTTGGGCTGGAAGATCTAGTACAGAAAACCAATGAAACTAAGCATTGCGAGGAAATGTATCTATCCTATTTTTTCATACATACAGTATGGTCTTTGGAATGAAATAATTTGATGAAATTACTTTTCATTGTTTGGATAACACTGACATCCACTTTAATTAACTAGAGCCATGGAAGTGATTGACTAGTACGTGCCTGGATTTATGCATACCATCCAGAGGTCCCTGGAATATAAGCTTTTCAAAGCTTTTCAATATAAGCTTTTCAAAGACTGAACCCAGCCATTAAATGGTGAAAAAAAATAATTTTATCTCTTCCAAATCAGTCCATATATTTTCACAGACATACATACATAAACATTCATAAGTTTAACAAGCATTTCTGTTAATCTGCACATTTTACTAGGAGATATTGTCATGCACTAACCTTAGCTAACTAACCAATTAATATGGCATAGGATTTGGTTACTTGAGGGACTACATTTCCCCACCAATTTGTTTGTTCAAGGCTGGCATGCCTCCAGGAAATGTACCGTGTCTCTAGCAGTGCTTGACCTCTGGAATGAGGTTCTCCCAAGGTGCAGATGGCTCCACTTTTCTATTGTGAAGATCTGGCTTTTCATGCAAGTTTTTGACAAGGAAGAATGAAATGCTTCATTGCATTTGCCATCTTTTATATTTCTTATGTTTTATTCATTTTACCATTTTTTATTGTAATGAGCTGCCCAGAATCATTGTGAGCTGGGTGGCATACAAGTTTAATAAATTATTACTGTTGTTGTCATTGTTGTTATCATTTAACCTTAAGTGCTTTTTAACTCCAGAACTGGCAAGGCAATCCAGAGACTACTAACTACTTATCTCATATGCCTATATCATCTTTCTAGAAAACTTGCCCAGTTCAGTACTTGAGAGATTATGCATAAGTTACATGAAAAGAAAACAATTTACTGTAGAGGGGTGAACTTCTTGTGTATGGCACTTTGTTTTTCTAGAAGAGCTAATATAACCTTCACATATTTGGAGGTTATCAAGTTAGTGTAAATCTTCATTCAAAACAAAGAAGATTGACTCTCTAAATCAAACTATCCAGAGCTGAAGGATGATCTACAGTAAATAGTCATTTGTGGTATCCAAGAATTTTGTTATGCATGCTGTTTGAGGAATGGAGAAATGTAGAGAGTAAGCAGGATAGCCTTCACAGAAATATGCAGGAATCTAGGCAAAAGAATCTGATTTTTTTTTAAGAAACAGTGAGATAACATTTGGATGTGATTTTTGCAGATGCCATCCTAAATCACTTTAAAAATCATTATTATAAGAAAGAGAAGATTCAGCACAATCAGGATTCTGGATGTGTGAAAATTGCATCTATTCTGGATGTGTAAAAATTGCATCTATGTCTACTGGTTGGAAGAATGTTGTTATTATTTCTCTATGCAAAGGAAAAGATAACAAATCTGAATCCAAAACTATTGGATTGTTTAATATGTTTTAAGGGTCTCTGGATAGGTATCTGGTGAATTCTTGTTGAAAGGATACAAAAGGTGATAATGAATACAGGTTGGGAAATGTAGTGGGTCTTTATATAAAAGGAAAATATCCCAATAGTTGTTTGATGCATTAAAAGGAATCCTTCTAGTGATGTTAGATGTATGTTGGTTTGTGACATTTATTTATTTATTATTTATTATTTAAACTTATATACTGCCCTTCTCCTGTAGGACCCAGGGCGGTTCACAAGGCGATTAAAACAATATAACAATACAAAAGTTAATAACAAATTCAAATAAATTAAATTATCCTTAATTAAATCTAAAACCCTTAACTCTGATTAGAAACCCCAATTACAATAGGTTAAAAATTAAAAATTCTCAGTCCTGGACGGAAAGCTCAAAGATCCAGGTCTTCAGGTCCTGGCTGAATGAACGAAAATCTGGGGCAGTCCTGAGCTCTACAGGTAACTGGTTCCAAAGGGCAGGCGCACCCACAGAGAAGGCCCTCCCCCTGGGTGTCGCCCTCTGGCAATCCTTTACCGACGGCACCCTGAGAAGGCCCTCCCTGTGGGAGCGCACAGGACGAAGGGAACTTGATGCCGGCAGCAGGTGTTCCCTCAGATATCCCGTACCCAAGCCATGAAAGAACATATTCATTTGTATATGGACAAATGTCTGAAAGAATACCAGAACATGGAGTAAATTATTGTAACTTGTATATAGAATAGAATAAGAATAATAACAGGGTTGGAAGGGAACTTTGAGGTCTTCTAGTCCAACCCCCTGTTTAAGCAGGTAAACCTATACCATTTCAGACAAATTGTTGTCCAATCTGTTCTTAAAAAATTCCAGTGTTGGAGCACCCACAACTTCTGGAAGCAAGTTGTTCCACTGCTTAATTGTTCTAAGTTCTATCAGGAAAGTTCTAGGTTGCTTCTCTCCTTAGTTTCCATCCAATGTTCCTTGTCCTGCCCTCAGTGCTTTGGAAAATAGGTTGACCCCCCCCCCTCTTCCTTATGGCAGCCCCTCAGATATTGGAACACTATCATGTTACCCCTAGTCCTTGTTTTCATTAGACTAGACATACCCAATTCCTGTAATCGTTCTTTATATGTTTTAGCCTCCAATCCCTTGATCATCTTTGTTGCTCTTTTCTGTCTCAGTGTCTTTTTTTACATTGTGGCAACCAAAACTGGATGAAATATTACAAGATTGATCTTACTAAAGCATTATAAACTGGTATTAACATTTCACGTGATCATGATTCTATGCAGCACACTGCTGGCTCATATTTAAGTGATTGTCCAGTTAAAGATCCCTCACAGTTACTACTGTTGAATCAGATACTACCTATATTATACCTGGGCATTTGGTTTTTCTTGCCTAAATTTAGAACCTTACTTTTTTCACCATTGAATTTCATTTTGTTAGATAGGGGCCAATGTTTTTTTTTTTTATTGAAAAGTTTTTCAATACATTTTATCTTTAACATCCCAACCCCCACCCCCTCCCTCCCTTCCCAACCCAATCCCACCCTCTCACCCTCCCCTTCCCCCCTCCCCCCTCCCCGACTTCCCAGAGCTGAGTACAAGGTATAAAAGTAAAAAAAACAGTCATAAACTACCATATGCTAATAACAATAAACTATTAAGTCTACCGCACTTTAGCTCTTATAAAATGACTACAAGCAATATAAATATCCCATCAATACTTATTCAAATGCTAAATGAAACTTTTTAGTCCCATATTTATTCTGAATGTAATCAATCCATTTTTTCCACTCCGCATTATATCGTTGTTGCGAGTGGTCTTTCAAATACGCTGAAATCTTCGCCATTTCTGCCAGGTTAGAAACCTTTAAAGTCCATTCTTCTATAGTCGGCAGTTCTTCCTTCTTCCAGTATTGCCCTATTAAAAGTCTCGCTGCCGTAATCAAGTTCAGCATCAGCTTAATGTCCACAACAGTAGTATCAGTAATAATGCCCAGTAGAAACAATTGCGGACAAAACTTTATCCTTTTCTTGAATATCTTCTGCATATTCCACCAGATTTTAATCCAAAATGCTTTAACCTTTTTACAAGTCCACCATATATGAAAATACGTTGCATCTTCGCCACCACATCTCCAACATTTAGGCTGATAATTCGGATACATACTTGCTAACTTTTTAGGATCTAAATGCCACCTATAAAACATTTTATAAAAGTTCTCTCTTAGATTTTGAGCTTGTGTAAATTTTACATTTCTCACCCAGATCTTTTCCCAAGTGTCCATTGTAATAACTTCCTGAATATTCTGTGCCCATTTTTATCATACAGTCTTTAACAATTTCTGTTTCTGAATCAATTGCTATCAATGCAAGATATATCCGTTTGATATGTGCTGGGCCCTGATTTCTAATTTGCTTTACCAAATTTTCATCATCCATTAAAAAACCAATTTTCTGATCTTTTTTCCACCTGGTTTGTAGTTGCCCATACTGAAACCAGGTTTGAACAATCTTTTTTCCTCGTAAAAAATTATATGGCTTCAAACACCATACATTCCTCTCCAAACTCAAGATTTCCTTATATGTAGTCACATCATGTTTGAATCCAACATTTATATTCTCTATTGCGTGTTTCGGTATTGCCCACAAAGGTATCTTGTAGTTTAACTTATGTCTATGCTTTTTCCAAACTCGCAACAAAGCATGTCTTAAAATATGCATATTAAACACATTATCTACCTTCTTTTCATACAATAAATATGCATGCCAACCAAATAGCAAATCATGACCTTCAAGATTTAATAATCTCCCTTGTGTTAAATTAATCCAATCACTAGATAGGGCCCAATGTTCAAGTCTGTCAAGATCATTCCATATCTTAAGCTTATCTTCTGGAGTGTTTGTTGTTCCTGCCAGCTGGATCGTTTTAGCTGTGCTTGCTTTGTTGGGTTCGTCAGTTGGAACCTCGACAGGTCTACTGTATCATGATGACTTCATGATACAGAAATCATTTATGAGGTCTAAATCACTAAAAGAATTGAAGGAGCAGTGAAAAAGTCAGCAAGATGGGGAAGTCATGGTTGGATGGAGCTGAAAAGACTCCGAAAAATAGTGAAGTGAAACAAGGGCAACGTATTAAGTGGTTTATGGATGTGGTGGCAACAAGGATAGCAATAGCAATAGGACTTAGACTTATATACCACTTCACAGTGCTTTACAGCCCTCTCTAAGCAGTTTACAGAGTCAGCATATTTCCCTCAAGAATATGGGTCCTCAGTTTATGGGTCCTCAGAAGGATGGGAGGCTGACTCAACCTTGAGCCAGTGAGAACTGAACTGCTGGCAGCTGGCAGTTGAGAAAAGTAGCCTGCAGGTACTGTATTCTAAGCATTTCACCACCATAGCTCATGATGGTTTGTAGAGAAAGAAAAATGTGGAAAAGATATAGAAAATAGTGCTGGGTGTAAACTAATCTTTAAATATGTTGTCCTTTTTTTCTCATTTCATGACTTCATTGCTTTTTATTATTATTTTTTACTCTTTTTCTGCTCTTACCATCACATTGTTTAACCCAAAAGGAGATAGCATGATGGGTATATATACATATGCATGAAAATCATGATTGGATTCTGCAAAAGTAATTAATCTGTATTTCAAGGTTTCTTTCCCATCTGTTTGGTTTGAATTTTGAAACACCAAATAAAAAGATGATTTTTGTAATGGGAAAACTCAGATGCTATCTCTGTGTGAACTGTATAGGCAGTATTCATCTTTTGGAATTTCATAGGTTCTTTATTACTATTTTATAATACTAATATTTTTGGGGAGTAGACATGTTGGGAGGAGTAATTAAGATCCTCAGCAATAATGCGAAGACTGAAGTTTGGAGATCTCTGGGAAATGGAGAAAAGCAGCATACTGTATATAAAAAAATATCCTTTGTAGAAAGTAGCAACTCATTTCTTAATGGTTTCAGGACAAGATGGGGGTGCAGTAATACTGACTGATGCATAATATCTGTTTTTTCCCCTCTACTCCTGTTCATTCCAGTGAATTGCAAGATTACAATGAGGTGGTTTTGAAATCTAGTTTTAAATTGTGGAAAAATGATTCTTTTGTTTTTCTCTTGGTTTTTGGTCTTAACTACATGAAAACTATTGAATTCTTCCTGAGAGGAAACAGTAGCATTTTTATTTTATACTATGAGCCATGGTGGTGCAGTTGTTAGAATGCTGTATTGCATCCTGCCAACTGTCAGCCATTCAATCCTGATCGACTCAAGGTTGATTCAGCCTCCCATCCTTACGAGGTTGGTAAAATGAGGACTCAAATTGTTGGGGGCAATATGCTGACTCTGTAAACTGCTTAGAGAGGGATGTAAAGCACTGTGAAGTGGTATATAAGATTAAGTGCTATTGCTATTGTACTTTTTATATTATGTAGTATATTGTGTGTACCCCAGCTCCCCTAGATAATTTATTATATACTGTAAATCAGTGGCCCTCAACTTTTTGGACACCAGAGCCTGGTTCTGTGGAGAGAGATTTTTCTGTGGACCAAAGAGAGCATAGTTTTGCGTGCTGCCTGCATTCTGTGAATGGGTCTTCACTTGTTTTCATGGCTGGTTTTTAGCATGCTGTGGCCCAGTACCAGTTCATGGACCAGGGGTTAGGAACTCCTGCTGTAAATGACATTAAATGTACAAATTGACTGCCATTTTCTTCCCAATCCTTACTCATTTGAAGTGCATGACCTCTGAGCATTCTTAATTACAGTAACATATTTCCTTTGAAAAAAATAAAATAAAACATATTTAGATTGGTTTATGGGCCTGACTTTTGGTACACCCTCTATCTTGCCTTAACTACTACTTTGGGTTCAAATTATACTTACTTTTCAATGCACTTTTAGCTTATGTATTAGCTAGGAAACACCCAATATAAATTCTTCTTTTGGAAGAAGTTGCATCTATTATTATGGGGTGACATTCCATAAGAGGAGACCCCTGTTTGCTGCTTTTATAGACCTTACAGCAGCATTTGATATGGTAAATAGAGATGTACTATGGAGTAAATTGACATCTCTTAAAATAGAACCCAGACTCCTGGCTTTGATTAAAGCCCTTTACACAAGTACCTGTTTGAGGGTGTGATATGGGATTAATGGGGCCCTGACTAACAGGATTCACACAAATAAAGGGATAAGGCAAGGGTGTATCCTGGCCCAATTATTATTTAATTTATACATCAATGACTTGCCAGGGTTAATGAAGGATACCATGGTACACATGCCGATGATCCTAAATACTTACTATAACAGCTTGCTTTATGCTGATGATATGATTTTATTATCATACTCACAAGTAGGATTATGTAGGCTATTAAGAAGATTCAGCCAGGATAATTCCCTAATCATTAGCAAATCTAAATTGAAAATAATGGTGTTCGGAAGAAACCATGAGAGACATAAGTGGCAATTAGACGGTGAACCAATTGAGCAGGTTAATACCTTTGTATATTTGGGAGTAACTTTTTCCAAGACTGGATCTTGGGCCTGCCATCATCAACGGAGTATATTTAGAGCAAAAGCCCATTTGAATTTATTGCTTCAAACTAAAGAACCATATTTACCCAGGGTCCCTAGCTCCATTACTCAAGGTTTATAAGGCTAAGGTTACGACAGTGCTCTTGTATGGAGCAGAAATTTGGGGTCTTTACTCAACCACAGTTTCAGAACAAACACAGTCCTAGCATCTGAGATGTATTTTGGGTGTAGATCCAAGAACATCTGCTGCAGCAGTTAGAGCTGAATTGGGAATTCATACAATTCAGGCATTATCTAAAATTAGAGCTTATAACTACTGGTGCAAAGTTAATGAAATGGAGACTGACAGACTCCCCAAATTATGCCTACTAGAGCAAATAAAACTACAATCACAAATCTCCTGGATCACCAAACTAACAAATTTTGTAAAAAGCTGTGGCCTTCCTGTTTCCTGCGTAACAGGAGAACAATCTAAAAAAAAGAGTTGCCAAAAGAATTAAGGATATAGAAGCACAAACTGATATAGCTATCCTTAGTAAAATGGGTAACTTGAAATGGCTGAGTAAATACAAATGTACTTTTCAAGTGGACAGTTATTTGAAGTTACAACTCCCAAAACATCTTAGGGAGATATTTACGAGAGCGAGATTCAAACAGCTTGACACAATGGTCAGATATGGGAGATTTCATGCTATACCGTACAATGAGCGTCTCTGCATTTGCGAAGCGGCAGAGGTAGAGGACCTGGCTCACATCCTATTTGACTGTTGTCTGTATAAGAGGGTGAGAGACAGGTATCTTGGTCTATATACCAAACGAATGACCCATTGGGATCCCCATATCAAAATAACTTATGTCCGGTCAGAACTTGAAAATAACATTTAACGTAGCACAGTATTTAAACAAAATGATCCAGTTAAGATCTGCATATGTGGGACTGATTGGGGTAGATTGCAAGGGCGACTCCGAAATATAATGTTATCATATTTTATCTATATCTTAAATTTGTATTTTATTACTATTTCATCTTAAATTGTATTTTATTTTAATTCCATTTTAAATTGTATTTTATCAAATTCCATTTTGGATTGCTTTTATCAAGTTTTGGTGATGGTTGGTTGCTGGAACTTTGCACTTTGATATGGCCCAAGGGCTAATCAATAAAGTTGTTGTTGTTGTTGGGTGACATTCCAGTTTGGGAAGCCGAGAATAGGATTTGAGTTCCAAATTCTCATTTATCTGTCCAAAGCATATGGTATCATCTATTGATAAAATTAGAAATTGTTAGAGCAATTTACTTTAAAAAAAATCTAACTTAGAACAACAACCTGTAATTTGTTATAAAAAAGTAAACTACTTTTTCCTTGTACAGTTCAAACACAGCTGAAAACAATATAATGTCGTGAAAATCAAACATATGGGAAAACAAATCTCAGAAGATACATAATGAACAATGGAGTAACTTAGGGTTGCTGTGGAACCAGGAAAAATATCATCAAAATATTATTAAGACCAGAAAGATCCCAAACCTGGCAAGATGGTCTTGTTGACCCTTTAAACTATAGCAAACTTTGGCTCTTTTCATAAGATCATATATGAAGCCACAGCCATAAAGGAGATGCTTTTCCTACCTGCCAATCCTTTCAGGGCCACATTTGATCAAGATATCTATTTTGTGGCTATGTAGGAAGGCTGAGGTGACCTGGAGAGTTGTGAATTCTCAAATTCTTGAAGAGTTAAAATAAAAATGGTCACAGCCTTGTTATTTGTTAAAACATTTGAGGAGTCAATTTTTGGCCAAAGATTTTACAGATTGACTTCAGAAAGGCACTATTACTTAATCATTCAAATATAAAATCTGAGACTGAAATAATAGAGGGTTTTCAATTAACACGTTCAAAAATTTAGATCATTGCCCAATCCTAACCAAATTTGGCCTTGAATCAGATGCTGAACAGTCAGTAAACAAAATGACCTTAGGAAAGGATCTGATTTAGTCTTGATTTGAATTTGGCTTACATCTTGAGCACTGTTCTGTGTCAGCATCACATCATTTTTCCATCTGCCTCTGCTTTCATAGGAAGTTGTGCTTGGCCCAAGTATATTCTCGGATGATTTAAATACATAAATATAATTCCTTTAGTTATTTATCTGCTGTCAAATTTTAATTAGCATTTACATGATGGCAACAAATTTTTTAGTTGCTATTAAATAAAGTTAACATAACACTGAGTAAGGAATTTTTTATTTCATTGCTATCTATGCAGTTAAAATTCAATAATTATTTTATAACTTGAAATTTTGAACAATAAATACAAATTTTGATTTTTCTAGAAACTAAAAGGTTGAACAATAGAAATTTTGTACCCATTTTCTCCTAGATAGCTGCAAACACTGGATTTTTTTTAGTTAAAAATAATTGTTGGCGCAAACATCTTGTTGACAGCAAAATGCAGATTTGTGATGGTGGCATATACCTGTAGCTTGGGTGTAGGATGTAGGTGGAGGTTCGTTCTCTCAGCTTGTGGGCTGGTTTCCAAACATTTCATTACCAGGCTAGGTAACATCTTCAGTGGAGTTTAGGGAATGTCAGTGTCAGTGTTCCTTTGTTTATAAGGGCTTCATGTGGTTAGTAAGTCTTGTGATGATGAGGTCATGTCAGCTGAGGGTCACATTAGGTCAGGGTCTTGTGATGGATCTTGTGGTGGGTCAAGTGTGGTTCATTAGTGAGGGTCTCCCCAAAGATGCTTTTTCATGGGGCAGCAGGACTTTCTTGCTTTTCTTTGAAGATGTTTCGCTTCTCATTCAAGAAGCTTCTTCACCTTTTCAAAGAAAATCAAAGTCCAGTTGCCTCATGGAAAATCATATTTGGGATAACTATGATCTGGATGACTGAGAATCTCCATAGGTAGCAAGGGTCTTGTGATGGGGAGGTCACATCAGGGGAGAGTCATTCAGAGGTGAAGTGCTGGTTGGGAGGTTGTGTGGGTTGGTTGAGGGTCGGGGGTGTCTCTGGTTAGCTGTGCAGTTGAATTGAATTCTGAGGGTTTTGTAGGCAGGTTGTAGATCAATTTGTCTGTTGATGGAATAGCTTGTGGAGTGCCAGGCTTCAATAAGCTCACAAGCACGGCAGGTGGTAGCATGGCTGATGATTCTTGTATTGTTCTAATCAAATTGGTGCTGTTCAGTGTCAGTATGGGTAGAGATTAAGGATTTGAGATTGACTGCCAACTGGTGTTCATAGATTCGGGTTTTCAACTGATGTGATATTTGTCCCATGTAGAATCGGTTGCAATTGTTACAGTCAATTTTGTAAATTACATTGTTTCTTTCATTCTTCTATATATCTTGTCTTTGGTTCTGGATAATTCCTAGCAGAGTGTGGCTGTGGGTTTGTGGGCTGCTGTAATTTCCAATGCCCCTTTTCTGTACTGTATGGTAGGGTTAACTTTGGTGTGATGATTGGGTGTGTGGTGCATTGTGGCTTGGGTGCTATGTATCAGAATACAAGGTTTTTCAGGTAGCCATTGTGGAAAAATATGTCAAACAACTGTTTCTCTTCCACTTTTCTTAGTGCTGTGGTGCTGCAGTGTGTTCTGGCTCTTCTGAAGAGGATATGGACTCAGCTTCTTTTGTGTGCAGTGGGGTGGTTGTTTGTGAAGCTGAG
>JAKJMR010000246.1:23704-89922 GCA_024449315.1 Daboia siamensis | reverse complement strand
CAACATAGCATGTCCAAAATTTTGATTGAATGGTGGGTAATGCTATGGATTTGAGTTGTTGCACGACTGCTTCTGCTATTTGACCTGTTATGGGTGATCCCATCACTGTACCTTGTACTTGCTTATAAATTTTCCTGTTGTAATTTGAAGTATGTATTGAGGCATAGATCCACAAGTTTCATGATGGTTTATGTGGACATGGCGTGTTCTGTGGTGGCATCATGCTTTGGGTATGGTGCTTAGTGAATAGGTAGTGTATGGTTTATTTAGCCAGGTTGATGTCAATTGAGATGAAGAGTGTGGTGATATTGAAGGAGAGCATGATTTCTTCCTTGTTGATCTTAAGGTGCTTGATGAGTTGGAGAAATTGTTTTGGGGAGTTTATAGAGTAGGTTGAGTCATTGACCAGATGTCTGAGTTTCCTCTGCATGGATTTTGCTAGTTTGTACATCAATGTTTTGAGTAGAAAGACAATTGGTCATAAGGAATCCCATTCATGTGTATTTTTGGAAATCCTTAGAACCTGGGTGTGGAGAAGTCTTGTGCTTTCATGTGCTTTTTCTCTAGTGGTGTTAGCTGTTTTTCTTTTTCTATTTTCCTTAAGGTGTCTTTTATTTTGTTCTCTAGCTATTTTGTCAGATCATTGTGGATTATTTGGTAGATGTTGGTATCATTTAATTAATTTTTGGCATTGCTGATGTAGTCAGCCATTATTACAGTCAGTCTGCTTTTAAGATGATGGTAAAATGACAATGCTTTTGTTTTGTTTCAGTTTCTTAAGTACTAACTTTTTGTTTTGGCTGAGTGTTTCATTGTGTCTCATGAGTTGGACATTGGGGATGATTCTTTGCCTGATATTTTCTTGTGTTTCTTGGTCCAGGTGGTTGGTTTTAAAATGGATTTGAGGCTGGCTTGGAATTCAATGTGTTTGGCCTCTTTGTGGTTGAAATTGAGGCCATATGTGAGGATGGTCTTTTTGTCATCTGATAGAGGTCTGCTGGATAGATTTCTGATCCATAGTTCTGAGTTGTCATCTTGTGATGGGGACATGACCTTCCCATCATAAGACTCATCACAAGACCCTCATTTGATACAACCCACATCTGACCCATCACAAGACTCACCACGCCCCATCACAAGACCCTGACCTGATGTAACTATCACCTGATGTGACCTCACCATCACAGGATCTACTGACTACACAAAGCCCTTATAAACAGAGGAACACTAATGCTGACATCCCCTAAACTCCACTGAAGATGTTACGTAGCTTGATAATGAAATGTTCAGAAACCAACCCAAGCTTGGAGAATGAACCTCCATCCTCAAAATGCAGATTTGTTATTTTTCTCCTCCTCCTTCTCCTCCTTATCATCATCATCATTATCACCATCATCATCACATAGAATAATAGAGTTGGAAGACACCTTGGAGATCTTTTAGTCTATCCCCTTGCTCAAGCAGAAGGATCTATACCATCTCAGACAAGTGACTATCTAGCCTCTTCTTAAAAATCTCCAGTGATGGTGTGCCAATGAATGAATGAACCTTTATTGTCAAAGTACAACCATGTATATACATTGCGATTGGCTGAGCCTCCCTTTGTGCCCCCCCACAAGTCACAGTGACAACAAACCCACCATCTTGTTACATCATGTGAGCTAATTGCACAACACACTGGCCTCGCAAGTCAATCATACATAAAATTATAAAATTATTTCCCATTCAAGAGCCTAAAAGCCCATGGATAAAAGCTGTTCTTCAGCCTGTTGGTATGGCTGGCTATACTCCTGTATTTCCTACCCGATGGTAGGAGAGTAAAGAGATACCGACCAGGGTGAGTTGTCCCTGAGAATTTTCCTCACTCTTCCAAGGCAGCGAGCCCTGGCGATGTCATTCAGTGGTGTCAGGGGACAGCCCACAATGTCTTGTGCTCACCACCCTCTGTAATACGTTCCTATCCGCGGCTGTCAGGCCAGCATACCAAACCACAATACAGTGTGAGAGAACACTCTCTATAATAGACCGGTAAAAGAAGGTCATGACTTCTGGAGGCAAGCTGTTTCATTGGTTAGTTGTCCTCACTGTCAGGAAGTTTCTCCGTAATTCCAGGTTGCTTCTCTCTTTGAGCAGTTTCCAACCATTGTTTCTTGTCCTGGCTTCTGGTGCTTTGGTAAATAATGTGTTCCATCCCCTGCTTGAGCAGGAGACCCCATACCATTTCAGACAAATGGTGTCCAGTCTCTTTTTGAAAGCCTCCAGTGATGGAGCATCCTCAACTTCTAAAGGTAAACTATTCCGTTGGTTGATCGTTCTCACCATTAGGACATTTCTCCTTAGTTCTAGGTTGCTTCTCTCCTTGGTGTCAGGTCCACCATGCAGGTGTCCTGCTATTCTGTTATAGGGAGAGGGGGAGGGGGAAAGGCTTCTGGCATTCCTTGCATACTTTTGCTTCCGGTGTAATCACTTGGGAATTAGGGAAGTGGGGACTGTCACTGGAGAAGAAGCAGACTACTTCTTAGCTGGTTTCAGCCTGCTTCCAAAGTCTCTTGCCCTGAGAGTGACTGCACAAAGACCTAACAGCCTAAACAACCTTAGGAATGGCACCTTATCATCCACGTTCCCACAACGGATTGAAACCTGGAGATTGGCCCATTTAAACTGACCAGATGGACTATTGGGGTGGGGTTTGCTAGTTGCTCTTTTAACCTATTGATTCATGTGGGAACCCCTCAGATCCTGCCATCTATGCCTGCTGTCAACTTCCCCTAATAAGCGTTCTTTTTGGAATGAAGTCATTCCAAGAGTTCTGCTTTCTTGGAAAGAGGGTCTGAGGTGAGTCCTTATATTAGGCAGAATCTGCAGAATTCAGTCAGCCCAGAAGGAAGACCCTTACTATGGGGACTGTGCAAACTTATGTCGGATTTAGGCACGGAGAAGAAAGAAGGCACCATGGGGGGGGGAAACATTTCCTTTCAGGTTGTCCCAAACAGATGCAGTTTGCACTCCTCCTACTCCTCTGATGAGGCTGTGGCCACTGAGGACTGGGATAAGCCGAAGTGGTCATTGAGCATTGGGAAGAAGGAGGACTGGGATTGGAAAGCAAGGAATGTGACTCTCAAATGGGGCAGTTACCAGCTAGGCTGGAAATGGGAAATGGAGAGGTTACTCTGCCTCAGCAAAGACGAGGATGAGAGACTGGCCCACTTGAGTCGGTTCCTGGAGCAAGCCATCAACATGCTGAAGGTCGCCTTCAACTCACTCAAGGAAGAGAAAGCTGATCCATGTTGGGGCACAGCAAACCCAAGCCCGGCTGAAGGGGGAGACAGTACAGAACCCGAAGCAGTGAATCTGGGTCTTTCCACCAGTGCTTTGGAGGTGGTAACCATGATGACAGTAGCAGCCACCCCTGCACGAGCTGCGCCAGCTGACAGAGACAGACATCGGCACAGGGGAAGGAGAGGCCACTGGTCTGGATGAAAATTTCTGCAGCTGGGGGTAAAGTACAACCTCAAAAATTGGGGTTCTTCCTAGCCCACATCCTGAGTTACATGGAGAAATATAGCCAAGATATCCCTATCAATCATGGGCAGATCAGAATCATAACCATGCCTCTGGAAGGAATGGCGGCTGAGTGAATGGTGACTCTACCTGATGCCGATGCTCCAGAGCTGTGGAACTTCAACCACTTCATGGCAGCTGTAAGACAGAGGTTTGAGGACCCATTGACTGATCAGAAGGTTCAAGAACACATAAAGATGGTGAGACAGGGACATCGCCCTTTGGCTGAATACACCGAGGAGTTCTGAGCTTTGGCCAGCTGGCTCAGCTGGCCAGAAGACATCCTCATGGGCCACTTTAATGATGGACTAAATGATGATCTATATTATGCTTGCATTCCCCAGGGAGATCCTGATCAGCTCTACGACTGGTACATCTTGGTCGAGGAAGCTGAAATTGATCAAGCCTGGAGACAATGATGCCTGGGCAGTCCTGGAGATAATTCCTGGCAGAGAGAACTCAGGAGCTAGCAAAACCAACTGCCACCACACCAAGGTCTTCAGGCTGTTTCAAGTGTGGGAAGGAGGGACACCACACAGTCGAATGTCACTCAAAGACCCCAGTGTGGAAGCCTGACTGAGCCGGAGGAGGGAAGCCCAGAAAAATGCCACAGAAAACCAAAGAAACAGCCATGAAAAGCATAGAGGTTGTCGAGGTCCTAACCCCTTTGAAGAAGGGGGGAGGAACTCCAACCCTGACTAGAGAGCCTCCAGAATTCTCTGATGACAGCTCGAAAGGTGAACCCCTGGTAAGTGGACCCATTGCACCTCTCACCAGAACCGTAGAACTGTTGAGTATGGGGATGCCAGAAAAAGTCTCATTAAGAGCCCTGATAGACTCTGACTGCACCTGCTGCCTCATAAGCCTGACCCTGGTGGGGAACTTAGGAATCCTGGTGAGGAGGCTGAAGAAGCCGATTTCATTTGGCTAATGAGATGAGTCTATCGCAGGGGGAATCTCAGCCACCCTCACCATGCAGCCTGCCCAACTCATCATAGGGGACCATGTAGAGACTCTAATGTTTGTGGTGATCCCTGGAATGGAGTGCCCACTTATTCTAAGAATGGCATGGCTAATGAAATGGAATCCAAGAGTAGATTGGAGGACTGGAGAACTGAGATTCCCAAAGGGAAAGATCAACGCAAAAGGGACAACCTGGATAAAAAGGGAAGTCAGGGACCCAGAAAGTGCAGCAGTGGTGGATGATGGGGGGGGGGAGGGGCTGGAAGGCATCCCAGAGAAACATCGAGATTTAGCTGAAGTGTTCAGCAAAGAGAGGTCCAGTGAATTACCACCACCCCTACCTACAGATTGTGCTATTGAAATCTTGCTGGGGCAAAATTGTCCAAACCCAAAATGTATTCCATGACCCTTCGGGATTTGGAGGAATTACAGAAATTTATAGACAAAAATCTGGTGAGAGGTTTCATACAACCAGCAAAGCCAAAAATGGCTGCCCTCGTGCTCTTCTGCAAAAAGGATGGGTCTCTTTGCCTCTGCATGGACTATAGATCTCTCAATGCAGTGAGCGAGAGCAATCTTTACCCACTCCCCTTAATGAAAGACATGTTAGCACATCTAGTGAAGGCAATTTTTTTTTAAAAAAAACTGGACTTAAGGGAAGTTTACTATTCTATCAGAATTAAGGAGGGAGAGGATGGAAAATGCTCCCTAGGATGTTTTCAATTAGGGTTCTGCCATTTGGACTGCAAGGGACACCTGCCATATTCATGCATTGATAAATGAAGTGCTTCAGGAGCACCTTTATAAGGGGGTGCTTGTCTACTTAGATGATATCCTGATATTCACAGAGACTAAAGAAGAACATGTTAAACTAGTTAGAGTGGTGTTAAATAAGTTGTGGGCAGCCCATTTGTATGCCAAACTGTCTAAGTGTGAATTCCACAATTTCCTGGGGTATAATTTATCCCCTAATGGCATAGAGATGGATCCAGAGAAGGTCCAAGCAGTGCTAGAATGGACTCCACCAGAAGCAACTACAAAGCTTTCTTTAGTTTGCAAATTTTTACTGCCAGTTCATCCCCTCTTTCACTCAAATTGCACTACCAATCACAAATCTACTAAAGACCAAAGGGGAGAGGAAACTGAAACCCAGTCAGCCTTTGAAATGGACTGTGGAATGTCAAACCGCTCTTGAAAAATTAAAGAGACTATTCTCAGCAGAACTGGTTTTAAAACACCCGGACACCGAAAAATTGTTCATTATCCAGGAAGATGTCAGTGATGTGGCAGTGGGGGCAGTACTGCTTCACGAGAATAATGAGGGGAAGTTGCAATCCTGTGCCTACATTTCGAGAAAGCTGATGGAAACTGAGCAAAGATGGACAGTCTGGGAAAAGGAAGCTTATGCCGTTTGATGGGCCCTCCTAACCTCGTGATATTTCCTAGAGGGAAACAAAATCCCTTTCAAAGTTTGGACTGACCATAAAAACCTAGAGGCTTTGAAAATGCCCAGGAAACAATCCCCTAAACAAGCAAGGTGGTCCAAACATTTCCATCATTTCAATTTCACCATTAAGCATTTGCCAGGGGAAAAAAATTTCCTGGCAGATGCACTGTCATGATTACCACAATACAATACGATCAGGACCAAAATAACAGACCCGCTCATGCCATCAAAACAGTTAGCAGCACCGGTCACTACACGAGCGCAAGCAAGAAATCCCAAACCGCTAGCAAGCCAGGTGGGGTTGGAATTCAGACAAGCGTTAGAAAAAGATGAATGGTTCCTAAGCCATAGGCACCTGTGCAGAATGTATGATGGACTACCATGGGTGGGGGAAAAACTCTACATTCCAAAGAGCCAAAGACTAACCTTCATGCAGCTCTGTCATGATTCCAAAGCAGCTGGACAGTTTGGCTTTGTGAAAACCCTTCACTTAGTGAAGCAACAATTTTGGTGGCCATCAATTAAAAAAGACATTGAAAGCTATGTAGCCAGCTGTCCCATTTACACAGCAGCTGAGCGAAGGCAGGGGAAAACCCCAGGGTTATTGCAGATGGTAGCCACCTCGTTGGAGGGAGATCTCTATAGACTTTATAGTGGAACTGCCAGAAAGTGGGGAAAACACAGTCATTTGGGTCATGATAGACTTATTTTCCAAACAAGTGCATTTCATCCCATCTCAGAAGATCCCCATGACAAAAAAGACTAGCAAGAATGTTTGTACAACACATATACCGACTGCATGAGCCCAACAACAGATCATATCCGATAGGAGGGTGCAGTTCACATTGGAATTTTGGAAAGCTTTCTTGGACCTTTTGGGGACCACCAAAGGACTGTCATCTAGTCATCATCCACAGATGAATGGTAGGACAGAACATTTGAACTCAGTTCTGGAGCAATATTTGAGATGCTTTATAGATTATCAGCAAGACAACTAGACTGACCTACCTCCATTTGCAGAAGTCGCCTACAATAACTCTGTGCACTCCAGTACCAGCTTCACTCCATTCCAAGTCGCAACAGGGCAAGGCTTCAACCCAATTCCTGAACTACCCTCCAATGAACCCACCATCCCCTCCTTGAAGGAATGTATTACACAACTTCAGAATACCTGGCCAGTTGTGTATGCTAGGGAAGTATACAAATTTCAGGCAGATAAAAAACGAACAGAGCCCAAGCCTTTCCAAGTAGGCAAGAAAGTATACCTGTCCGCTAAGTACCTAAAATCCTTACAACCACTGAAAAAATTAGGGCCAAAATTTGTGGGGCCTTTCCTGATAAAATGGATAATAAATCCAGTGACAGTGGAATTGGAACTCTCTAAAATGCTTAGACAAGTTCACCCAGTGTTTCATTGCAGCCTGTTAAAACAAGAATTGAACTTGCCTTTAATGCCAGCTGCAGCCCCTCCTCCTCCTCCAATCATGGTGGAGGGAGAACAGCATTTTGAAATCAAAGAAATCTTAGACTCTAGGAAGTATCATGGCTCCACAAAGTATCTAGTAGCCTGGAAACACCTCCCTCCCTCCCAAAATGAATGGGTCCCTAAACATCGTGCCGGATTACTTAGTAAGTTTCATGCTAAATATCCTGACAAACCTGACTAAACCTTGTGTCTGTCTTCTCTTTTGTTTCCTCTATAGGTGGATCTCTCATTTTTTTAAGGGAGGTGGCATGTCAGAACCCAGTTGTTGGGAGGGGGGCATTTCTTTATCCTTTCTTCCTGTGGGTTCTGCCATATTCATAAAGGAGAGGGGGGGAAGTCATGGGTGTTATAATGTATCCCCTTTCTTTTGCTATAGCTGCTACAATGTATCCTCTCTGCTTCTCTCCATACACTTGCTCTTTGAACTATCTCCCTTGATGCCAGACTGGGGTGAGAAAGGAATGTGCCTCCAGCCATCTGACTTATCTCTTGCTGCAGAAGGAAAGGCACAAAGATCTAATGGCCTAAACAATCTTGGGAACGGCACCTTATCATCCCTCTTCCCATGGCGGATTCACACCTGGAGATTGGCCCATTTGAACTGACCATATGGACTATTGGGGTGGGGTTTTCTAGTTGCTCTTTTAACCTATTGATTTGCACAGGAACCCCTCAGATCCTGCTTTCTATGCCTGCTATCAACTTCTCCTAATAAAAGTTCCTTTTGGAATGAAGTAGTTCCAAGAGTTCTGATTTCTTGGGAAGAGGGTCTGAGGCAGGTCCTTACATTGGCATTCCATAGTCCATTTTAATGGCTGGCTGGGTTTCATCTTATCCCTTTGTCCTCAGTAAGTTCATGATGGGAAGGGCAATTTGCGTGAAGGAGGGGGATGAACTGCCTATAGAAATTAGCAAAGACCAGGAAACTTTGCAATTGCTTCCTGGTGCTAGGGACCTCCCATTCCAAGGTAGCACACACCTTTTCTGGATCCATTTTCATCCCTTCATGTGAGATTCGGTAGCCTAAGCAATCAATCTTTTTATGGAATTTGAAAGCTTATCATACAGTTTAGCTGCGCGGAGTTTGTTAAAACCACTCTGACCAATTTCACATGTTCAGCCTTTGTTAAAGTGTAAATTAATATATTGTCCAGGTACACAAAAATTCCTTTATATAGATGTTCATGTAACACCTCATTTATCAACTGCATGAACACTGCAGGGGTTCCTTGTAATCCAAAGGGGAGCACCTTGAAGTGAATACAGCCAAGGAGGCAGTTTTCCACTCATCTCCTTCTTTAATTCTGACACTGTAATAAGCCTCCCATAAGTCCAGTTTAGAAAACAGTTTTCTCCTGGACAAATGGGCCAGCATGTCCTTCATGAGGGGCAAGGGGTACATGTTTTCCACACATACTGCATTAAGACCTCTATAATCTATGCCACGGGTAGGCAACCTTGGCTCTTTTATGACTCGTGAACTTTGACTTCCAGAATTCCTGAGCCAGCATAGCTGGCTTAGGAATTCTGGGAGTTGAAGTCCATGAGTCATAAAAGAGCCAAGATTGCCTACCCCTGGTCTATGCAGAGATGAAGTGACCCATTTTTCCTTTCCTGGAATAGCACCGGAGCTGCCACTTGGAGTCTTGTGGGCTGGATGAAACCTGGAGCCAGATTTTTATCTATAAACTGCCACAGATCCTCTAATTCCCTAGGGGTCATGGAATATATCTTGGGTTTTGGAAATTTGGCTTTGGGGACAATTTCAACAGCACAGACTGTGGGCCAGTGAGGGGGGAGTTCATCTGAGCCCCTTTCACTGAAAACTTAAGCCAGGTCTTGGTACTTTCTGGGTATACCTCACTTTTCAGTACTGCTGCTGCTTCTCTATCTGGGCTTTCCTTTTTTCCCTGGGTTTCTTAAGGAACTTCAAGCTCCCTTCCCACCAATCTATCTTTGGGTTCCACTTTTTCAACCTAGGACAAGGGGATACTCCATTCCAGTGTGACTATAAGAGTCTTGGAGTGGCTCCCTAAAGATTAATCCCAGGGGCTTGGTGGCAAAGTTGGCCAGGACTTTTTTTTCATCTTCTTAATTGGACCCCCAGTCACCCTACTAAGGTTGGGCTGATCAGGCACCTGGTGCAGCCCGAGTCTATTAGGGCATTTAGGACTAGCCATTCTTCTTGCCCAAGATGAACAGTCATATGGGCAATGTGATTGGCCCAATTGGCCCACTTACCAAAGGGTCGTCATCATAGTCACTCTCAGGCATCTCCAGCTGCTGTGGGTTTGGTTGCCTCTCCTTTCTTTTCTGGGGGAGACCTCTTCCAAGTTTTCCCAGACTGGTATGGGTTGTGGTTCTGGTCAATATCTGCTTCTTCGGTTAGGATGCACCAGTCGTGTATCCAAGGCAATGCAGGCATTGTAGAGATCATCATTGAGCCCATCCTGGGAACAACTCACCAGGATGTCCTCAGGCCACTTGACAATTCAAGAATTTAGCTTACCAAACATTCTGGCCACATGGGTGGGAAGAACAACCACTCTCTAAGAATTCTGAATCATTTTGAACACTGGTGTTGGTGTATTGGCTGGGGGCACCAGGACAGCTGAGTTGCAGGACTCTTGGGATGACCCTGTTCCATTTGACCCCAGAGTTTCATTGGACGAGCCTTCATCTGCTGTAGTGTTTTGTGCCTGCCCATGCCTTCTCCATTGATTGGTATTTTCTGCTAACCATCTACACTTCCACTGCAAGTTGACACAAAATATACTTGCCTTCTTAGGGAGTTCCAAAGGATTCGTATGTTGCTTTTCTAAAACTTCATTGGCCCTTGAGGGATTCTGAAGAAACTGCACTCAAGGAAGGGCACATTAGATAGAAAACACAAATTCCAGGATCTATAAAAGAACTCCCAGACAAAGCTGCAGTTTGCCCTAATTTGTTTATTTTATTTATAAAAATGAAGAGTATTCCTTGGAGAGGTGACATTTGAATTCCCAAGTGTCCCAGAGATGTTGAAAAGAGTATAATTATATTGTTTACAGTGGAAAGCAGTATATATAAAACAGCACCACTTTTCAACCAGTATTTGATGTTTTTCTTTTACTAGTCAAAGGGAGAAAGAGAAAAGAACCTTCATTAAAATGTATATGCAATATTACAACATTTTATACAGTTAGTAAATATTTATTGCTTTATTTATTTATCTACCATTTTACCAAAGGTACTTTATAGTGTCTTTATAAAGAAATAAAATATTTCATGGACTATAAAATGAAATATATTAAAGAGAAGTCAAAATAACATTTTTTCTATTAAGAACTTGTCTAGCAGTTTAGAAGTTTAATAGTCATTAACATAAAAAAATCATTAAAGTAAAAATATACTCAATGCATACATTTATTTATTTATTTATTAGCAGTTATGTTAAAGGAAATACACAAAGCAAATAAACAACCTGCAGACTTCCTTGTACATAGTATTTCTGAAGAGAGTATAACCATTTCCATTAAAAGATAGTTTTAAAAACCATTACAAGTAATCTTTTATTATTATGATCAAAGGCCAGAAACATAAAATAGATCCCAAACTACAAAATGCATACAAAGGTACAAAAAATATTTGAATGGATATTATTTTAATTAATCCAAACATTAATTCATTTTATTCATTGGAGAAATTAAATTCCAGATATTTCTTTTTTTATTTTATTTTAACTTTTTTTAGATATTTTTTTGTTTTTTAACTATAGCAATCTTCAGTGCCTGGTGTACAGCATGTTGTCTTGGTTTATATTTTAAAAAGCAAAAAAGGACAGTAATAATTAATTAACAATCAATAATAATTAAATTTGATAATTCCATAATGAATATATTAATTAATAATACATTTCTTTTATCTTCCCTTCTCCCATTTGTATTTTCCTTCTTCAACCTTAGCCAAAATATAATACTTAATATTTCCAATATATAAATAATTAGATATAGACATTTTTTATGTTTATACAAATAATAATAATCTCTCTATATAACATTTTTTTAGTTTATATTATTCTCATAACCATCATCTCATTAGTTCAGCATACAACCTATTTTTATAATTTTTGCTTGCTTAGGTTCCCTTATATTCAATCCAATTCTTATCAGTCATAATTTCTTCATATTAGTCATCTCACTGTCTAAATTTTCCCATTTTGGTACATCATCCCAATATTTTATGTTATGCATTATAAAAACACTATACTTTTTATCTGTCTTACAGTATCTAGATATAACATCCTTTTTAATCAGTTCATATTTTACTTATATATTAATAAAATACATCAACCTACTATTTTAACATTTAATATATTATAAAACATACTATATTACTTAAATCTCATTATCCTTCTTGTTATAAAGCCCCTTTATGTTCAAAATTCTCTGTTCTTTTAGCCATATTCAAACAAATGTTTATTCACGTAATAGTCCATCTGGTAAGGTGAGTCAAACCTCCTGTATCTGTCTCTGATCTTCTTTTGCCAAGTAATTTTCCAAGTTGATGTAATCCGCTTACCCAACAGTTCCTGTATTTTTACAAAAGATGAATAAGATAAATTCTTTCTGTCTCCCAAACTTTAATAGTTCTAATAATTCCATTTTTCTTGTTGTATCAGAACCTTCTAGATTTTTTTCTGGTTGTGTCAAACTGTAATTCTTTCCCTTTGTTATTTCATTAATTTGATCTTCTAGTTTGTAATCTGTTGTCTGATTTGTTTGTTCCTTTGTTGTTATTTCCTGGGTATTTTTTAACTATAGATTTAGATTGGAAATATGCTTATTTAAATCCTCAAAGTTGTTTCCAATTTCATCATGGTTTGAATCTATGGTCATTTGTATTTGTCCTAACATTACATATATTTCCTCCAGGAAAGTATTTATCTTGCCTTGAAGTATTGCTTCTGGAGGCCCTTGATTTTCCAAGCTAATTCCTTCAGGAGAAAATATTGAATGTGGCATCCTGTCATTTTTTGATACATATGTGATATCCATGTTGTCTCCCCTCTTCAAATAATCTTTCATCAATGTTTTAATTCAAAAGTCAATTTATCAGTCAGTCAAAATTACAGATTCAGTATATTAAGCCACTTTAAATCCTTCCTGCTTGTCAGTTCTTTGGATAGTTGTTGCTTATATTCCTCTGTCTCAATAGTAATATCTTCCAATTTTGTTATATTCTGAAGTATAAATTCTTTAGTTGCAGTCTGGGTTTCAATTTGTGACTTACGGTTGGCATGTAAATTATTAAATCTGGAGATAGACATCTCAGTGACTCTGTAGATTGTTTCAAGTATGAGGTTAAGCAAGGTTTGTGGCTGATCCTTCTCCATTTTGTAATAATTATAAATAGTCCTTGGTGGAGGCTATGTTTCAAACAAAAATCAGTAAGAGTCTACCTCCACAAGTCTAAGCCAAATTCATCTCCAGCTTTTTCAGGTTTTGATCTTAATGCCAAGTTCAGTCCAAAATGTAAGCAAGCTTGTTTGCCAATAGTATTCACTAGATGTCCCCAGAATACTTCAAATCCTTTTCAGTCAGTATCTTTTTATTTATTTATTTATTTGTCCCCCCTTTTAGACTAATAGGTAGAAAGTCCATTTCTGTAAATATAGGAACTTTGGGCCAAAAGTAGAAAGGGAGTAAGTCCAATAAATCAGTATAATTTACTAGAAGGCTATTTCTTTTCTCTCCCAATGTAGACAAAGGCCGCTCTTAAGGAGGGTGGGGAAAACAAATCCCTTCCCTCTCTCCTCGCAGGGGGCAGTAAATTCGAGAAGCTTTTGGCAAGGAAAGTAGACAATTAGGAAAACAAGAAGGCAATTCTCACCCAGTTTTCAAGTGCTTTCAAGTGCTTTGTTGTGCTTGTGCTTCGGCAGGAAATGGCTAAACAATTGGCCATGGGAGTGGCTGATTTTTTCTTCTTCAGTTCAGAGAGTAGCTCCAAGCCGACGGGAGAGCCGCCGCCCTTCTACTGCCGACTGGAGAGACCTCTCCCCTGCTCATCGCCCCCCCAGGGTGACTTTCAACCCCTTTACAGGGGCCTCCCAATGAAGAAATCCAGGTGACATGAGGAGCAATTCCATCGTGCACCTGGGAGCACCGAAAGTCTGGAACCGGAAGCTGCCTTGGGGATCTTTTCAAGGATTTAAATAGTAGATAGAAGAAAGAAGTTCAGTACTCTCACCAATTCCAAACACTCTGTCCACCGATGTTTAAGTTCATGTTCTGGGACTTCAGCTGCAAGCAGCTTGGGCTAGACGCTGATCTCACGCTAGTCTTTCTCTTGTCGGGTTCGGAGGGCTTTCCCCAGATCAAATGAAGTGATTGCCATTGCTTCATGATAGACAGGGTGCCCCTCCTTCACAGTCACCTCTCCAGGGCAGCTTCGGACTCATCTAGGGTCTCCCAAGCAGGAAGAAACTAGAGTTAAGTACATATATAGCCTAGAACAGGGGTCAGCAACCTGAAACAGTGAAAGAGCCACTCAGAACTGGTTCTCTCACAAAAGGAAAAACTGGGAGCCGCAAAAATTGTGTGCGCATGTGCGTACATGCACACATGCGCAGAACAGGATTTGACTGAAGAGTGGAGCCAAGGTGAGATATGCACCTACCCTGCATATTTGAATTGATTGGTTGAACTTTTTTAGTCACACTTTTTTTTTTTTGGAGTACACATAGCAGAAGACTGGGAGCCGCAGGAGACAGCTGAAAGAGCCGCATGCAGCTCCGGAACCGTGGGTTGCAGACCTGTGGCCTACAAGGATTTGCAGTGTTATAGCTTAAAGGTGCCACTAAGTATAGAAAAGTTCCCTGTTGATGCATTCCATGCACACTGCTGTTTCTTCCTACATGCATGGAAATGTGCAGCAGTGTGTGGCAGTAGCCAACAAATATAAAGCTTGGTTTTATAAAAAGAGATTTAGAATCAAAATCATGTGAAGTATTATCACTGCTTTATAAAACCTTAGAAAGACAATATCTGGAATACTGCATCGAGTTTTGGTCACCACGTTACAAAAAAGAAGTTGAGACTTTGGAAAAAGTACAGAGAAGAGCAACTAATATGATTAAAAGCCTGGAAACTAAAACATATGGTTGCAGGAACTGGGTATAGCTAGTCTTAAAAAAAGGACTAGGGGTAACATGATAGCAATATTCTGTTATTTGAGGGAGTCAACTTACAGTATTTTCTAAAGCACCAGAGAGCAGGACAAGAAACAATAGATGGAAACTATTTAAGGAGAAATGCAACCTGAAATTAAGGAGAAACTTCCTAACATGAGAACTACTAACCAGTGGAACAGCTTGCTTTCAGAAATTGTGGGTGCTTCATCACTGGAGGTTTTTAACAAGAGCCTGGGCGGTCACTTGTCTGAAATGATATAGGGTCTCTTGCTTGAACAGAGGGTTGAACTAGAAGACCTTTAAGGTCCCCTCTAGCTCTGTTTTCATTTCATTGATTTCATTCTAGCCATTGTCTATCCACTGCAGAATGAAGGCCTCTTCCACATATTTTCAACCAATATGGTCTTGAGCTTTTCTTTGTAAGTTGGGCCCCCATTACTTGCTGATGTAGTTGATCCATTTTGTTTTTGGTTTCTTTCATGGATGCTTTTTATCAAGTGAAATCCACTGCCTTAGTCCACCTGCCATCAGTTCTTGCTATGTGACCAACCTATTTCCATTTCAATTCATGAAGATGGCTCTGTGTGTAGAACAAGACAGGAAATGTTAGAAATAATGGAAACATTCTATTCAGAGTTATACAAAGATCAAGATCACCCATTAAATGTTGCACAGCCAAAGGCATACCCTTAGCCAAGATCGGTGCCATTGGTCTCCTAGCCCTTATCATTACCACCACCATGCAAGCCCTGATCGGCACTGTTGGTCTCCTAGCTCTGATAATTACCGATGCCCAGCCAGCCCAGAGTGTTATCAGTGCTGTGCTAACTCCAATCATCATAGGCATCCTACCAGCCCAGATCATCAACAGCACCCAGCAGATTCTGATCCCTATCAACGTCGTACCAGCCCCGACTGATGTCAGTGACCTGCCAGCCCAAGACCTCCACCACCAGGTTTCCAGAAAGAGAGGTTGCAGCCACCTTAACCACAATTCCCTGGATTCATGCAAGCTTTGTGGGATAGCCACCCCACTGAACCACCCCCTCTTAAACCAACTTTCGATGGAGACCTTAAGAAAGTGACTATCTTCCTAAATCAGGTGTGGTCTCACGTTAATCATTATGAATGGGCTTATTTGGACAAAGCAGAGTTGATTGATGCAGTGGATGCCAACTTGGAGGGGGAGGCTGCGGAGTGGGTAGCTGGCCTAAGGGAGGACCAAGCGCCCAAGCTATGGGACCTCAACCTATCCACACATAGACTTAGGGCCAGATTTGAGGATGAATCTCAAGGGGTACAAGTGGAAAAAGACTTACACGATGTAAAGCAAAGGGGCCAGACAGCCAGAGAATACGTGAGAGAATTTCGCAGACTGGCAGGGAAGTTCAGGCAATGCCTAAGCAATCATTGATCCACTATTTCAAAGTGGGGCTGGCTCACAGCCTGTTCCAGGCATGCATCTACAGAGGCAATCCTGATCAACTCTATGATTGGTACCACTTAGCTACGAACATGGACATCAAGCTTACCCGGTACCACAAGTCTGATGCTTCAGTGTCTCAGCCAAAGTGAGAACCTGTGAAGCATCAACTGTTGCAACGACCACAAGCTGCCACAACACATGGATCCATTCGAGCCTCCTCTGGATCCCAGATCAAGTGCTACAGATGTGAGTAACCTGGACATTGAGCTGCAGAATGCCCAGTTCCTTTTCCTCCACCGAAAAGTGTGACCACTGCTCTGGCAAAGCCAAAGAGACCACCTCGACCGACTTGTGAGAAATCAAATTGGGCCAGCCAGGGGCAGGTTGTACAAGTCACCTCTCCTCCCAATGAGAAGCAAAAGGAACCAGCTGAAAGCCTACCCAGGCCAGATCCCTATGATAGTGATGACGGAGGAAAAGACAATCTGGTGGTAGGTCATCCTGTCTCATCTTTTGCCTTCTCCACCAGAATAGTAGTACTTAAATCATGGACTCAGATGGAATTGAACATTTTAGTCAATTCGGGATGCACCTGATGCCTAATTAACCTCCTTACTGTATTAAAACTACACATTAGAGCAAAATTACTACCCATACCCATGAGGTTTGAATAGGCTGATGGATATCTCATAGGGGGAACCATGGCTACCAATCTAACTGAACCAGTATGTTTAGAAATTGGGGAGCATTGGGAAATTAATCTGATTTGTGGTGATCCCAAAAATGACTGAGGTGGTGATTCTAGAATTTTTCTGGCTTGATAAATGGCACCCAGTGATTTGGTGGGAAAATGGAGTTAGAACTTTAAGGCTAGCAACCAGACCATCACCTCCTGCCCCACTCAGTAACCCAGTTGAGAGCCAGATGCAGTACCTGGTGTCAGCTCCCTGCCAGGAGAACCTGTTATCCCAAGTGAATATAGAGACTTAGCAGAAGTGTTCAGTGAGGCAGAATGTGATGTCCTGCCACCTCACCGAACTATGGATTGTGCCATTATCATTTTACCAGAAACAAAATTACCAAACCAAAAATATATTCAATGACCCCTCATGAATAGAAAGAGTTGAGATCGTACTTTGACAAGAACTTAGCCAGGGGATTTATCCAACCAGCAAAATCCTGAGTAGCTGCCCCGGTGTTGTTTAGAGAAAAGAAAGATGGGTCAATGAAATTGTGCATTGATTATGAAGGATTACATAGTGTCAATGTGGAGAATATGTACCCATTCCCCTTGATGAAGGACATGTTAGCCCACCTGGCAAAAGGAAAAGATTTTGCCAAATTAGATCTAAGAGAGGCATTTTACTGAGCGAGGATCAAGAAAGGGGATGAGTGGAAAACAGCTTTTAACAGCCCCTTGGGGAGCTACCAATTCAATGTTACGCCTTTTGGTCTGCAAGGAGCTTCTGCTGTGTTCATGCAATTGATTAATCAAGTGCTGCATGACTGCCTATATTGTATAAAGGGGTCTTACTTTACCTTGACGATATCCTTATCTAAACTGAAACCACTGCAGAGTGTGTTAAACTAGTACATGAAGTACTCAAAAAACTGTTAAACTTTAAACAAGCAAAGCTCTCAAAGTGTGAGTTCCATCAAACCTGCCTTGATTACTTGGGATATAGGATTTCCAGTGAGGCATTGAGATGGACCAGCCAAGGTTAAATCTGTACTGGAATGGCATCCTCCACATACCCATAAACAGCTCCAGAGCTTTTTGGGTTTTGCAAACTTCTACCTGCAGTTCATCCCCTCTTTTGCTGAAATTGCTTTGCTGCTGACCGAACTATTAAAAACAGGGAAAAATGGGGGGAAGCCCTGGCCTTGCCAACCATTGCCAAGGTCAATTGAATGGCAAACTGCTTTTGAGAATTTAAAGAGACTGTTTGCAGCAGTCTTAAACACTGCAATCCTGAAAAGCAATTCATCATCCAAGCCAATTCCAGGGGGCTATTTTGTTACAAAGGAATGAAAATGGAGATTTACAGCCCTGCACTTACACCTCCAAAAAATTGAAAGACACAGAATGTAGGTGGCCAGTCTGGGAGAAAGAAGCTTTTGTGGTGTGGTGGGATTTACTCACTTGGCATCATTTCCTCAAAGGGGGAGACTTGCCTTTTGAAGTATGAACTGATCACAAAAATTTAGAGGCATCAAGAATCCCTCACAAACTAACCCCTTAGCAAGTCAGATGGGCACAATATTTTAATCATTTCATCTTTATCTTAAAATACCTCCTGGGAGGGGAAAATTTCCTGGCTGATGCCTTATCCAGATTGCTCCAATACAAAAGCTGTCAAGAAGAAATTATAAACTCTGTCATTCATCAGTCAGTGGTCACAGTGTGGCAGATTCTTCCCAATCCTGGGAAGAGATTGCCATGGATTTTATCGTGGAATTACTGGAAAGTAGGGGAAATATGATAATATGGACTGTGATTGACCTTTTTTCAAAACAAGCTCATTTCATCCCTGCACAGGTCTCCCCTCCTCAAAAAGGTTGGCATGAATGTTTATCAAACATATCTACCAACTCCATCGAGCTCCAAAGCAAATTATATGAGATAGAGGAGTGCAGTTAACTGCGAGATTCTGGAGAGACTTTCTGAAACTTATTGGGTCCACACAGGGACTGTCATCGGCTTTTCAGCTGTCTACTAATGGAGCAGCTGAAAAGGCTAACAGTATGGTGGAACAATATATTAGATCAGGGCTTTTCAACTTTTTCAGCCATTGTACCACTTTTAGGATATGGCAACATCTGAGTACACCAGTTGCCTAGCAAGGTGTCAAAATCTTGATGACCAAACAAAAAAGGGAAAAAGTGATGATGTACAGGTAGTCCTCAACTTACAACAGTTCACTTAGTGACTGTTCAAAGTTACAATGGCAGTGAAAAAAGTGCCCCCCAAGCCAAAGCTGAGAAAGACACCTGCCTGCCCACCTGCCGGCATTCTTACTTCTGACTGAGGTTTTCATTGTTGTGAGCATTTCTGTTGAGGATTGGCAGCGGGGGAGGGTGTGTGTGTGTGTGCTTGGTTTTTATTCCCCCCCTCTGCTGGGTTGCAGCAGGTTTTTGTCACTTCATATGACCCTGGGACTGTGACCATCATAAATATGAATCAGTTCACAAGCATCTGAATGTAAATCACAAGAACCTGGAGATGCTGCAACACTCCAGCTGATCAGTGCTTCTTCTGGGCTCAGCAGAAGCACCAGGATCAGTGCCGAGCTCCAGCTGGAGCCTGGCGCTGATCCTGGTGCTTTCGCTGAGCCCTGACAGCCCTGCAGCTCCAGCCATCATTTGCTCAGGCTTGTGCAGTGCTGCCATAGGTTCAGCTCATTTCCCTCCCCCGCTACCACTTTTCTAGGATGGTCGTGTACCACCTGCTAGGTGCCAATGTACCACAGGTTGTACCCGTACCACTGGTTGAAAAGCCCTGTATTAGATGTTACGTGGATTACCAACAGACTGTTGTGATTCAGGGTCAGCCTGTGGGTTCGGCAGTTGGGTCGGACGATTCAGAGGAGGAGGAGGGGAGTGTTGGAGAGCTTGCTGAGAATAATATTGAGGCTCCACAGAGCCCTCAGCCAGGCCCCTCCCATCTGGTCACGACGCAGACCCAGTTATGTGAGCCTGACAGCGTGGATGAAGATGACCCACAGCTGGCCCTGTTCAAGGACGCCCGACGCAGGAGGCAGTCAATCAGGAGTAAACAGAGGAAGGCAATGGGGCACCTCGGAAGGAGGCAGAGACAAGCCACGCCCTGAACTGTTTAAAAGGGGAATGTGTGGGAGGGCTGGTTTGCTGAAGGCAACCGTTTGAATAGCTCCTGTTTCATGGTTCGTGTTTGCTCTCTTTGCTCTGTTTGCTCTGTTTATGTTTTTATGTTAATAAATTTGGCAGGCTTAGTTCCAGCCTCTTGCCTTCTTGTAAAAGGGGTTGTCCCTGCCTTTTCTGTAGGGCCAGTAGCAGGCTGGTACAGAACAGTTTGCCTTCAGCCTCCCACCCCTTACTATTATTATGGAGCAGCTATGTGCTGAGAATGCCCAGCTCGCCCAGCAACTCACTTTGTTGGCAGCTTAGGTGACTCAACTGCAAGCTCAGGTCCATGCTGCACCCCCACCATCACCCCCACTCAGGAGAAAATGCCAAGTTGCGATGCCGGATAAATTTACTGGCAATCTAGAACTGTTTCCTGCTTTCCTGGGACAATGCCAGCTCTTTATCAGCGTGAGAGCAGCTGATTTCCCCACTGATGGGGATAAGGTGGGGTTTGTGTTAAGCCTTCTTTCGGGTGATGCAGCTCATTGGGGCACGCCTCTGCTGGCTCAACCTAGTCCATTGTTGGACAACTTTGTGGGGTTTTGTGATCATATGCATCTGATATATGAGGACCCTATAAAGACGCAGACTGCTACTCCATGCCTGAAAGCTCTGAGGCAGGGTCAACGCCCCCTACAGGGCTATATCAGAGATTTTCGACTGCTTAGCCAGGATTCCGCCTGGAATGAGGCTGTGCTTGTGGATGCCTTCCAGGATGGATTGTCGGAGGAGATGTTGGATGAGCTGGCCCGTGTGGATATTCCCTCAGACCTCAATGGGCTGATCCATCTCTGCCTGCGGATCGATGCTCGGTTGCAGCAGTGAAGGAGTCCCCGTTCCACCTCACAGACCCCTGCAGCCCCTGTTTTGCGTGAGACCCCAGTTCAAAGGGAGGAGCCAATGGAGCTGAGTGCCGCCAGGTCTCGTCTATCGGTGACTGAAATGAACAGATGACGATCGGGGGGGTTGTGTTTTTACTGCGGGGACCCTGGGCATTTGGCTGCTTTTTGCCCAAAGAAGCGACAGCGGGCATCAGTGACCGAGTCTGCCCCGAGAAAGTCCCCTACTTTTCTGTCGGGAAACACCCCGAGCCCGATCTAGATGGTGTGTTAGGTCGGGCATCCCACAACACTGAGCGATGTCTTTCCAATGCTGCCTGTGGACCTCCATGGCATCTGATATTGGAGGCACATCTGATCCTTCCTGGCAGGCCAAAGGGGATTCCAGTCCATGCCTTAATTGACTCTGGGGCCACCACAAATTTTATGGACTCAGCATTTGTGGCCAAATGGGCTGTTCCCCAGTGCCCGGTGGATCCGCCCATGTTAGTGGAGACTACCGATGGTTGAGTGCTCCTGTCTGGGCCAATTACGGCCGCCACACAACCATTATGTATGGCCATAGTTCCCATGTGGAGGCCATCCAGTTCTATATCACCTCAGATCTGCATTTCCCCATGGTCTTGGGACTGGCGTGGCTCCGGGCGCACGATCCACAGATCTATTGGTCACAGAACCTGGTCACTTTCCCAAGCTTGCAGTGTGTGGACCACACCCGCCATATCTGTGCTGGCCAGGAGGAGGGTTCCCCAGAGGTTTCCTTGCCTCCCGAACTGTCCAACTTTGCTGATGTGTTCAGCGAGACAAAAGCGGATCAATTACCCCCGCACAGGCTCTATGACTGCCCCATTGATTTAGTCCGTGATGCGCCTCTCCCAGTGGGGCGTTGGTACTCCATGTTTGACCCCGAGTTGGCTGCATTGCGGGACTTTCTGGAGAAGAATTTGGCTCGCGGTTTCATCCAGCCCTCGTCCTCACCAGTGTCTGCACCCGTGCTCTTCATTAAAAAGAAGTCCGGCGAATTGCGGCTTTGCTGAGATTATAGGAAACTCAATGCCATCACGGTGCGCAATCGTTACCCGCTGCCCCTCATCCCCAAACTCTTGGACCGACTCCGGGAGGCTACGATCTTCATGAAACTGGACCTGCGTGGAGCTTACAATCTCATCAGGGTTCGGCCGCGTGATGAGTGGAAGATGGCGTTTGGTACTCGTTATGGACATTTTGAGTACACGGTGATGCAGTTTGGCCAGACCAATGCCCCCGCCGTGTTTCAGCATTTCATGAATGACATTTTCCGGGATTTGTTGGATCAGTTTGTCGTGATCTACTTGGACGACATCCTGATCTACTCCCCGTCACGTGAAGTGTACCATCAACATCTCCATCAGGTCCTGCAGCGACTCTGAGAACATCGGCTGTTTACCAAGTTGGAGAAGTGCCAGTTCTACCCACTGACCATCAATTTCCTGGGTCACCGCATTTCTCCTGAGGGCATCGCCATGGAGCCGAGTAAGGTTGAGTCTTTGCAGAGTTGGCAACCCCCGTGTCGCGTGAAGGATGTTCAGTGACTTCTTGGGTTCGCCAACTATTACTGAACTTTCATCCTTGGGTTTGCTGCCTTGACAGCCCCCCTCACCCGGCTCCTGCAGAAGAAGACTCGGTTCCAGTGGAATGCTGCAGAACAACAGGCTTTCCAGACTTTGAAGGAAGCCTTCATGAAGGATCCCATCTTGAAGCATCCTGACTCACAATGGCCGTTTGTCGTGGAGGTGGACACCTCCGACATTGCCATTGGGGCGGTGTTACTCCAGGCAACGAAGCCCAGCGGTACCCTCTTCCCTTACGTGTACCATTCACGAAAACTGAACCCTTCAGAGCGCAATTGTACAATCTGGGAGAAGGAGCTGCTGGCCATCAAAGTGGCGTTTGAGGCCTGGAGGCATCATCTAGCGGGAGCGCAGCATCAAATCGAGGTCCGGATGGACCATAAGAATTTGGAAAGCCTGCAGACCGCTCAGAATTTGAACCAACGCCAGATCCGGTGGTCTCTTTTCTTTGCGAGGTTCGACTTCTGAGTTTGGTACATACCCAGTGGGCACAATCAAAGAGCGGATGCTCTGACCAGGAAGCCTGAATATTCCCGAGTGGAAGACAAGCTTCTTCCCAGGACAGTGATCCCCGTCAAGTCTTTTGCTGCAGTGCGGGAGCTGGTTGATATACGGACTCGGATCCGGGAGGCACAGCAGCAGGAGGTGTGGGTGGCTCAGCGGAAGGAGGAGGTGGGGCCAGATTCTCCTTGGACGGTCATGGATGGACTCTGTATTATCGTGACCAGCTCTACGTTCTGGGAGGGCCACTCAGGGGACTCATCCTCAGCCAGTGTCACGATAACCCGGCGGTGGGGCATTTTGGCCTGTTCAAGACCCTGAACCTGGTCTCCCATACCTTCTGGTGGCCCCGAGTCCGACACGACATCCACTCCTATGTCATTTCTTGCATCCCATGCTGGCAGGCCAAGTCAGCGACAGGGGCCCCGCCTGGATTACTGCAGCCCTTGCCAATACCCAAAAGACCCTGGGGGGCTGTGTCCATGGACTTTCTGATGGATTTACCCCCATCCTCTGGTTTTACAACAATGTATGTGGTGGTGGACATGCTGACCAAGAGGGCGCATTTCATCCCCTGTCGCGGCTTACCGTCAGCCTGCGCCTTTAGTCGTATGTTCATTCAGCAGGTGTTTCGGCTGCACGGCCTCCCAGATAGAGTCGTCTCTGATAGAGGGGCCCAGTTTACAGTCCGCTTCTGGCAGGAGTTGATGCATGCGTTGGATATCAAGATTTGCCTCTCGTCCACGCATCATCCTCAAACTGACAGGGGAACCGAGAAGGTCATCGGTATTCTGAAACAATATCTGCGCTGCTATGTCAATCTGCAGCAAAACAATTGGGTGGACTATCTGGCCATAGCTGAGTTTGCATTCAACAATTCGCAGCACACCTCCACACAGATGACACCGTTCTTGTCCAATGTGGGTTATCACCCTTGGTTTTTCCCTCTCTCTCCCGTGGACTCACCGGAGCCGGCAGCGAACGACTTCATGACAAACTTACAGGCGATCCATCGATTGGTGCAAAGTCAGTTAGAGAGGCCAAGGTCGATTACAAAAGGTTTGCTGATCGGTCAAGACGGGATATGACTCCACTATCATTGGGAGAGAAAGTTGGATCACTGATATTTAGGACCGTTCCCATAATCCGGTTGCCTATCGCTTAACTCTGCCACGTTCCCTGCGCGTGCACTCAGTCTTTCATCGGTCTCTGTTGGTCCCCGAGCAATCGGCCTGTCCACTCCGCCAAGCGGAACCTCCCCCATCAGGACTTCGTGATGGAGACAGCACCCACGAAGGACTCCCGTTGGCTGAAAGGTCGTTTCCAGTACCTGATTGAATGGAAAGGTTACGGACCAGAGGACTTCACCTGGGAGGATGCGGCCACCGTTCATGCCCCTGCTTTGGTGTCCGCTTTTCATGAACAATTTCCATCCTGACCACATCCGGATCGGCAGACACGGGGGAAGGGCCCTGCGGTGCGGGATAGTGTTGTGATTCAGGGTCAGCCTGTGGGTTCAGCAGTTGGGTCGGACGATTCAGAGGAGGAGGAGGGGGGTGTTGGAGAGCTTGCTGAGAATAATATTGAGGCTCCACAGAGCCCTCAGCCAGGCCCCTCCCATCTGGTCACGACGCAGACCCAGCTGTGTGAGTCTGACGCAGGAGGCAGTCAATCAGGAGTAAACAGAGGAAGGCAATGGGGCACCTCGGAAGGAGGCAGAGACAAGCCACGCCCTGAACTGTTTAAAAGGGGAATGTGTGGGAGGGCTGGTTTGCTGAAGGCAACCATTTGGATAGCTCCTGTTTCATGGTTCGTGTTTGCTCTCTTTGCTCTGTTTGTTCTGTTTATGTTTTTATGTTAATAAATTTGGCAGGCTTAGTTCCAGCCTCTTGCCTTCTTGTAAAAGGGGTTGTCCCTGCCTTTTCTGTAGGGCCAGTAGCAGGCTGGTACAGAACAGTTTGCCTTCAGCCTCCCACCCCTTACTATTATTATGGAGCAGCTATGTGCTGAGAATGCCCAGCTTGCCCAGCAACCCACTTTGTTGGCAGCTTAGATGACTCAACTTCAAGCTCAGGTCCATGCTGCACCCCCACCATCACCCCCACCCAGGAGAAAATGCCAAGTTGCAATGCCGGATAAATTTACTGGCAATCTAGAACTGTTTCCTGCTTTCCTGGGACAATGCCAGCTCTTTATCAGTGTGAGAGCAGCTGATTTCCCCACTGATGGGGATAAGGTGGGGTTTGTGTTAAGCCTTCTTTTGGGTGATGCAGCTCATTGGGGCACGCCTCTGCTGGCTCAACCTAGTCCATGGTTGGACAACTTTGTGGGGTTTTGTGATCATATGCGTCTGATGTATGAGGACCCTATAAAGACGCAGACTGCTACTCCATGCCTGAAAGCTCTGAGGCAGGGTCAACGCCCCCTACAGGGCTATATCAGAGATTTTCGACTGCTTAGCCAGGATTCCGCCTGGAATGAGGCTGTGCTTGTGGATGCCTTCCAGGATGGATTGTCGGAGGAGATGTTGGATGAGCTGGCCCGTGTGGATATTCCCTCAGACCTCAATGGGCTGATCCATCTCTGCCTGCAGATCGATGCTCGGTTGCAGCAGCGAAGGAGTCCCCGTTCCACCCCACAGACCCCTGCAGCTCAAGGTTTCATCTGGCCCTCGTCTTCGCCAGTGTCTGCACCCATGCTCTTCATTAAAAAGAAGTACGGCGAATTGCAGCTTTGCTGCAATTATAGGAAACTCAACGCCATCACGGTGCGCAATCGTTACCCGCTGCCCCTTATCCCCGAACACTTTTTTTTAATTAAAGAGTTTTTTTAAAAAAAATTTTTACAATACATATCCCTAAAACCCACCCACCCCAAACCACCTCCCTTCCCCCCCACTTCCCAGAGCTGAATACAGGGTTATAGATATAATAATCATATTCTAACTAAAATTATCCATCATAAAATTAACCAAATTCATAATGTGCTTTAACTCCCCTTTAACATAGATACATTCAAATTATTAAAAACATAATAATAATAATAATAATAATAATAATAATAATAATAATAATAATAATAATAATAATAATAATAACTTAAACAAAAATAATCAATAACAGTATCCCTCTAAAATCTACTCATAAGCTAAATGGAACTTTTTAGTCCCATATTTATTCTGAATATAATCTATCCATCTTCTCCAATATAATCTATCCATCTTCTCCAAACTGAAATATATCTTTCTTGTGAATGGTCCTTCAAATAAGCATAAATCTTAGACATTTCTGCAAGATTTGATACTTTAAATACCCATTCTTCTATAGTAGGCAAACTATCCTTCTTCCAGTATTGTCCCACCAATAACCGTGCTGCTGTTATCAAATTCAACATCAGATTGGTTTCTTTAGTATCACAATCTACAACAATACCCAATAAAAACAATTGTGGAGAAAACTTTATCTTTCTCTTAAAAATCTTTTGAATGTTCCACCAAATTTTGATCCAAAAAGCTTTTATATTTCTACAAGTCCACCACATATGAAAGTAGGTGGCATCTAAACTACCACATCTCCAGCATTTAGACTGTAGGTTAGGATATATGTTAGACAACTTTTTGGGATCCAAATGCCATCTATAAAATATTTTATAAAAATTTTCTCTTAAATTTTGAACCTGAGTAAATTTAACATTTCTAACCCAGATTACCTCCCAAATATCCAACGGAATTGGTTCCTGAATATTTTGTGCCCACTTTATCATACAATCTTTAACTAATTCCGTTTCCAAATCCAATTCAATTAAAACATTATATATCCTCTTTATATGCGCACAATTTAAATCTCTAATTTGTTTTACTAAGTTTTCATCTGTAGTTGTGATGCCAATCTTCTGATCCAACTTCCACCTGGCTTTCAATTGGGTATATTGAAACTAAGAGTAACTTATGTTTTCTTGTTTTAACTCATCTAATGATTTAAGTTGCCAATTACTCTCTTCCAATCTAAGTAATTCCTTATAGGAAAACATATCCAAACTCACTCCCATAGAAATGCCTTCTATCGCATGTCCAGGAATTCCCCAAATTGGTATTTTATAATTTAACTTATAATAATACTTTTTCCAGACACGCAGCAAGGCACTTCTAAGAATATGAGATTTAAAAGCCCTGTCTACCTTTTTATCATAAAGCAAATATGCATGCCATCCATATACCAAGTCCCAACCCTCAAGGTGAAGTATTCTTTTATTAGTTAAATTAAGCCAATCGTTAAGCCATGTCAAGACCACCGCATCATAATACAATTTCAAATTAGGCGCCTTGAGTCCCCCTCTTTCCCTAGCATCTTGCAGAATCTTAAATTTAACTCTTGGTTTTTTCCCCGCCCAGATAAATTTATTAATACCCTTCTGCCATTCATCAAGGTTGGCATCCTTTTTCAATATAGGTATCATTTGAAACAAAAAGAGAAACTTCGGCAGAACATTCATTTTAACAGCTGCGATTCTTCCCAATAGAGATAATTGTAATTTTTTCCAATTATTTAAATCCTTTTGTATCTTCAACCATAATGTTTCATAGTTATTCTTATATAATTTTGCATTTGAATCTGCAATATACACTCCCAAATACTTAACCTTTTTTACTGTTTCAAAACCTGTTAATTTGGTTAACATTTCCCTTTCACTCAGACATATTCTTAGACAATATCTTGGTCTTACTACTATTTACCTTAAACCCAGAAACCTTTCCATACTGAGTTATAATTTCCATCAAATCTATAACCGATTGTATCGGTTGAGATAATGTCACAACCAAGTCATCAGCAAAAGCTCTCAATCTATAATCATTCTGTTTTATTTTAATTCCCTTTATCATAGAGGACTCTCGAGTTTTAATTAATAAAATCTCTAACATTAAAACAAACAACAATGGTGATAGGGGGCATCCCTTTCTTGTACCTTTTTCAATTTTAAATGTCTCTGTTAACCCCCCATTAATTATAATTTGTACAGTTTGTTGTTGATATATAGCTTTAATAGAATGTAAGAATCCTTCTCCAAAATTCATTTCCTCAACAACTCTCAATAAGAATTGCCAATTCAATTGATCAAAAGCTTTTTCTGCATCCAAAAATATCAATGCTGCAGGGACTTGGTTGTTCTTATCCAAATATTCAAGCAAATTTACAAATTGTCCTACATTATATTTCATATATCTTCCAGATATAAATCTTGATTGATCACTATGGATCATTTGCTTTAAAACTTTCATTAATCTATTAGCCAATACTTTATCAAAGATCTTATAATCTGTATTTAAAAGCAATATAGGTCTATAATTTTTAGGTTGAGTAAGGTCTTGATCCTCCTTTGGAATCAATGATACAAAGGCTGTCCTCCAAGATGGAGGAACTGCTCCTCCAGTCTGAATTTCATTAAACAACATCTTTAAAGGTTCAATCATTTCACCCAACAACATTTTATAATAAATTGCTGTTAATCCATCTGTTCCCAGGGCCTTGCCCACTTTCGACTGTTTAATAGCTGAAGAGATTTCCTCTAATGTTATTAAGCGATTCATCTCAAGTTGTTGTTCTTTTGAGAGTCTAGGAAAATGTGCTTCCTGTAGATATTTATCTATATCTAAAGCTTGTATGTTTTCTCTAGAATATAATTTCGAATAAAAATCTAAAAAAACTCCTCTTAATCAACTTTTGTTGATACACTTCTTTTCCTTTATATTCTATTTTATCTATAGCACGTAATTTCTGTTTCTTCCTTAATTGGTAAGCCAACCACCTACCAGGCTTATTAGCATTACAAAAAGTATTATGCCTAGCATAACGCAAATTAGTTGCCACTTGGTCAGCCATTAGCATACTAAATTGTTCTTTCAATAAATGTATCGAGGTCCTTAAATTATTATCCAATGGATTCAAAATAAAATCTTTCTCCTTAGATTTAATCTCTTCCTCAAGATCTTTACATTTTTGCATTTGCTTACACCTATAAGCATTATTCATATAAATCAAGACCCCTCTCATATAAGCTTTACTAGCATCCCAAATCATTCCCATCGATGTACCTTTGTGCATATTTATAACAAAAAATTCTTTCACATGTTCTCTACATTTCTGCAGGAATACCTCATTTGTAAATAAATTTTCATTCAGTCTCCAGGATCTTCTATTACCATCTTCAGCAAAAAACTCCAACCAAACAGGAAAATGATCCGACAATGTCCTAGGAAAAATCTTAATATTCTTAACCCTAGAGAAAAGATCAGTAGTAATTAAAATAAAGTCAATCCTAGAGAAAGATTTATGTCTATCCAAAAAAAAGTAAAATCTCTGTCTTTCATATTCCTTTCCTGCCATACATCTCTTAGCTCCAGATCCTCCTTCAAATCAAAAAAGGCTTTGGGCAGTTTCAAATAATTAGAAGGGTTTTTAAAAGATCCCTTCTTGTCTTCAGATGAGTCCAAAACTCCATTCCAGTCCCCCATCATAATAACAGATTTGTAATCCAATTCAATTAGTCTTTGATGTAAAAATTTTAAAAAAACTTTTGCTGTTGTTGATTTGGGGCATATAATCCAATAAGAAGAACTTTCTTTCCTTGTAACATCAATTCAATACTAACATATCTCCCTTGTTTGTCCGATTCAATTAATCTAGCTGATAAATCTTTTCTTAAATAAATGACCACTCCAGGCTTCTTGTCCAGAGCAAAAGCTGCAAAATGTGTTCCCAACCGGGAATTAACCAAATACGTTTGGTCCTTTAATGCAATATGAGTCTCTTGTAAGCAAACAATGTCATTTTTATGTTGTTTCAAATAATAAAATTCTTTCTTTTTTTTTCTGTGGTGAGTTTAAGCCATTAACATTCCATGTCAGGAACTTCACCATCTCTGGTGACCAGGAACCTTTGGAACATAACCTGAAGATCACCTGTTGCTCTCTTTGGGTATGCTCCTCCCACAGGCTCTGAAACAGCCACATCTTACGTAGTTAAACCAGATACAAGCTTCTGTTTCTGCTCTTTTTCCTTACGCTTGTATGCAGCCCTAGTCATCCTCTGTTCTTTCGGGTCCTCCTTTAATGCCAAACTCTGCTCCATAGTCTCAGCCTGCCGCATCTCCTCAAGAGGCAGTGACATTACCCCTTCACTCAGTTGTTTATCTTCTTGTCTTACTTCTGTTCTTTTGACTCGAGGAGACAGTGGTGAACGTGCTTTAAGAACATTAGTATAAAAAACTTTTGCTTTTGAAATTGTGTTCAAACTATACCTTGTCCCTGCATAATTCACCACAATTCCAATGGGTATTTCCCATCTAAACTGAATTTGTCACTTCTTAAGCTCATCAGACAGAAAGGTGAAGTCTTTCCTTTTTCTAAGAATTTTTGGGGTTATCCCCTTTAAAATTATAATATCTTGGCTTGCAATTTGGAATCTTTCCCAGTAGAAAGCCTGGATAATTGCATTTCTAATTGATCTCCTGGAGAAGTAAATCACTACATCTCTAGGTAAATTTTTTTGTCTGGCAATCCAGGAATTAACTCTAAATGTCTTATCCATCTCTTTAACTAATTCTTCAGGTTCACATTTCAAGACAGGAGCCACTGCTTGCACCACTTCCCATTCCAAATCTTCTTTAGGGTTCTCTTTCAAACCCCTTATACGCAATGCAAACTCCATGTCTCTATATTGTGAGATGGTGACTTCATCTTCTGTTCTGTCAATTTTAATCTCTGCTCTGTCTACTTTCTGTTCAGCACTGATAATTTTATTTTCCAAATTCTCAACATACTCCATAACTGAATCCACACGAACATCCAGGCGTTCAATATGTGCAGCCAAGCCCTGAAGTGCAAGCACTATATCCTCCCTCATCTGCTTGTTTTGATTAACAAATTCTTCCTTTGTTTCCTTTATTTCTTGCTGTAATACTTGCGTTGATTGCATCACAACTTGCTGAATATCTGCCAATGTGAATGCAGGTGGTGGTGGGGGAAAGGTGGTTGTGCTGTAGGTTTCATTGTAGTTTGCCCTGCAGCTTGTGGTACAGGTGAAGAAATTGCACTTTTGGAAATTGTAGGGCCTCCCCCACGCCTTGCAGCCATCTCTTAGGTTTCAATTTCCTCTTTCTTCCAGCAGAATCAAAGTTCAAAAAAAAAAAAAAAAAGAAGGGGGAAAGAATAAAAGTTTTTCTCCCAAAATTCCTTGTCCTTCAGTAAAAAAAAAAGGCAAGCTCTCAAATACACAAAATCCAGTACTGGTTAGAATCAATTGCAAATTGTATCTTTTGCTATGTTGCAAAATGTAGCAACTTTCCAAAACTGTCAGTTCATACAAGAAAGCAACATTCCAGCGCCATTTTTACTCCATTTCCATCAACTTAAAACTTGAAGAAGATAAGGAGTCTGAGTTAAAGTTAAAATCCAACTTGAAAATTCAAATCCTCCTTTTTCGCTCTGCCTGCTTCTTAAAGAAAAAATACTCACAGTCACATCTAAGCAGCAGATGTAGTTGTCATGTCTAGTTTCACTCCCTTAAGGAGCAAAAGCGTCTGGGAGTGGAGAAAGCCTGGGCTCCGAGGGGCCTCACCCCGTTAACCCCCAAACTGGTTGAGGGAATCACAGGGGAGCTCTACCTCTACCCAGACAAGCTCATCTCTCCCTCTTCTCCCGAGGGAGAGACTTCAGCGCCACGGGACAGCTGATTTTCACTGTCTCCAAGCGCTCTAATGCTTCCCAAGGTCGGGCAGCTTCTGAAATGCTGCCATTCCGCGCCTTCCCTGAACTCTTGAACCGACTCCGGGAGGCTAAGATCTTCACAAAACTGGACCTGTGTGGAGCTTACAACATTGTCAGGGTGATGAGTGGAAGATGGCGTTTGGTACTCGTTATGGACACTTTGAGTACACGGTGATGCAGTTTGGCCTGACCAATGCCCCCATCATGTTTCAGCATTTCATGAACGATATTTTCTGGGATTTATTAGACCAGTTTGTCGTGATCTACTAGGACGATATCCTGATCTACTCCCTGTCGCAAGAGGTGCACCATCAGCATCACTGTCAGGTCCTGCAGCAACTCCAAGAACATCGGCTATTTGCCAAATTGGAGAAGTGCCAGTTCTACCGGCTGACCATCAATTTCCTGGGTCACCGCATTTCTCCTGAGGGCATCGCCATGGAGCCGAGTAAGGTTGAGTCTTTGCAGAGTTGGCAACCCCCATGTCACGTGAAGGATGTTCAGTGACTTCTTGGGTTCGCCAACTATTATCGAGCTTTCATCCCTGGGTTTGCTGCCTGGACAGCCCCCCTCACCCGACTCCTGCAGAAGAAGACTCGGTTTCAGTGGAACGCTCCAGAACAACAGGCTTTCCAGACTTTGAAGGAAGCCTTCATGAAGGAGCCCATCTTGAAGCATCCTGACCCGCAACGACCGTTTGTTGTGGAGGCGGACACCTCCGACATTGCCATTGGGGTGGTGTTACTCCAGGCAATGACGCCCAGTGGTACCCTCTTCCCTTACGCGTACCACTCACGAAAACTGAACCCTTCGGAGCACAATTATACAATCTGGGAGAAGGAGCTGCTAGCCATCAAAATGGCGTTCGAGGCCTGGAGGCATCATCTGGAGGGAGCGCGGCATCAAATCGAGGTCCAGAGGGACCATAAGAATTTGGAAAGCCTGCAGACCGCTCAGAATTTGAACGAACGCCAGATCCGGTGGTCTCTTTTCTTTGCAAGGTTCAATTTCCGAGTTAAGTACATACCCATTGGGCACAATCAAAGAGCAGATGCTCTGTCCAGGAAGCCCAAATATTCCCGAGTGGAAGACAAGCTTCTTCCCAGGACAATGATCCCCATTGAGTCTTTTGCTGTGGTGCGGGAGCCGGTTGATATACAGGCTTGAATCCAGGAGGCACAGCAGCAGGAGGTGTGGGTGGCGTAGTGGAAGGAGGTGGGGCCAGATTTTCCTTGGACAGTCATGGATGGACTCTTGTATTATCATGACCGGCTCTATGTTCTGGGAGGGCCACTCAGGGGATTCATCCTTAGCCAGTGTCACAATAACCCGGTGGCGGGGCATTTTGGCCTGTTCAAGACCCTGAACCTGGTCTCCTGTACCTTCTGGTGGCCCCGAGTCTGACACGACATCCAGACCTATGTCACTTCCTGTATCCCATATAGGCAGGCCAAGTCAGCGACAGGGCCCCCGCCTGGATTACTGCAGCCCTTGCCAATACCCAAAAGACCTTGGGGGGCTGTGTCCATGGACTTTCTGATGGATTTACCCCTGTCTTCTGGTTTTACGACAGTGTATGTGGTGGTGGACATGCTGATCAAGATGGCGCATTTCATCCCCTGTCGTGGTTTACTGTCAGCCTGCACCACTAGTATGTTCATTCAGCAGGTGGTTCGGCTGCACAGCCTCCCTGATACAGTCGTCTCTGATAGAGGGGCCCAGTTTATGCCTGTTTTTGGCAGGAGTTGATGCATGCGTTGAATATCAAGATTTGCCTCTCATCAACGCATCATCCTCAAACGGATGGGGGAACTGAGAAGGTCATCGGTATTCTGGAACAATATCTGCGCTGCTATGTCAATCTGCAGCAAAACAATTGGGTGGACTATCTGGCCATAGCTGAGTTTGCATTCAACAATTCGCAGCACACTTCTGCACAGATGACACCGTTCTTGGCCAATGTCGGATATCACCCTTGGTTTTTCCCTCTCTCTCCCATGGACTCACAGGAGCCGGCAGTGAATGACTACATGGCAGAGTTACAGGCGATCCATCGATTGGTGCGACGTCAGTTAGAGAGGCCAAGGCCGATTACAAAAGGCTTGCTGATCGGTTAAGGCGGGATACGCCTCCACTATCGTTGGGAGATCGGGTCTGGTTGTGCACCAGGAACCTACCATCAACACGGCCGGTGAGAAAGTTAGATCACCGATATTTAGAACCATTCCCAATCGAGGCTGTCATCAATCCGGTCGCCTATCGCTTAACTCTGCCACATTCCCTGTGCGTGCATCCAGTCTTTCATCGGTGTCTGTTGGTCCCCAAGCAACCGGTCTGTCCACTCCGCCAAGCGGAACCTCCCCCATCAGGACAGTGTGATGGAGACAGCACCCCTGAGTACGAGGTCACCAGCATCAGGGACTTCCGTTGGCTGAAAGGTCGTTTCCAGTACCTGATTGAATAGAAAGGCTACGGACCAGAGGAGTTCACCTGGGAGGACGTGACCACCATTCATGCTCCTGCTTCGGTGTCTGCTTTTCATGAACAATTCCCATCCTGACTGCATCCGGATCAGCAGACCCGGGGGAAGGGCCCTGCGGTGCGGGATAGTGTTGTGATTCAGTGTCAGCCTGTGGGTTTGGCAGTTGAATCGGACAATTCTGAGGAGGAGGAGGAGGAGAGGACTGCAGAGGACAGTTCTGAGGCATTGCAGAGCTCTCAGCCAGGCCCCTCCCATCTGGTTCAGACCCAGCTGTGTGAGCCTGACAGCTTGGACGAAGACTACCCACAGCTGGCCTTGTTCAAGGACGCCCAAAGCAGGAGGCAGTCAATCAGGAGTAAACAAAGGAAGGCAAGGGGGCACCTCAGGAGGAGGCAAAGAGAAGCCACGCCTTGAAACTGTTTAAAGGGGAATGTGTGGGAGGTGCTGGTTGCTGAAGGCAATAGTTTGAATAGCTTCTGATTTAGTCGTGGTTTGTATTTGTTTTGCTCTGTTTGCTCTGTTTTGGATCTGTTTTGTGTAAATAAATTTGGCGGGCTTACTTCCAGCCTATTGACTTTTGAAAAGCAGTTGTCCCTGACATTTCTGCAGGGCCGGTAGTAGGCTGGAACAGAACAGTTATTTTGTGGACAAATACACCTTATCCCCCACACTAAATTCTCTCAGGGGGGCCTCTTCAATCTGCTTGCCTCTTTTGACTTTCCCTAGCCTTGTTCAGAGCCTCATGCATGATGCTTTCAAAGTATCCATCCACTCAGCCAGTGACACTGTGGGAGCATGGACACAAACTTAGTCCCTGTTGCTACCTTGAAAGGGGTAAAACCTGTGCTACTATGCACCGAGTTGTTATATGCCACCTCCATGCAAGGTAGGAGCTCAGCCTGATTAGTCCTCTAATAATTCACATAGCAGTACAGGTATTGCTCTACCAATGAATTAGTACATTCAGCAACTCCATTGGTACTAGGATAATAGGCAAAGCTAAGCCCCTAGGAGCAGCCTATCATTTTCAAACATTCCCACCCAAACGTCACTGTGAACTGCACCCCCTGGTCTGAGATAATGTGATTTGGGACCCCATGCAATCTGTAGATGTGCTGCACAAACATATTGGCTAGGATTCAGATTGAAGGAATCCTCGAACACACCACAAAGTGTGCTTGCTTGGGAAACAGGTCAATGACAGTTCAGATTATGGTATTCCCAGCACTCTCAGGTAGCTCCACAATAAAGTCCACGGATACTTCCTCCCATGGGTTGGTTACCAATTGTAGCAAGCCTGGTGACTTTCCAGCTAGGCATTTTCATGGAGGCACACACAGGGCAAATGGCCATACAGGTTTCTATGTCCTTTTTCAGCTTTGGCCACCAAAACTGTCTCTACCACATGAGGGGTTTTCACAAACCCAAAAGTTTTCATGTCATGGCTCCTTCACAGTACCAAGGTTTTCTGGTTGGCTGGGACATACAATTTACTCCCCTTCCATACCTAACTCTCTTTTAACATCAATTTGTCTTTATGTCTTTGGAACCGCCCCCAAGGCATCTTTAAGCAGCTGTGGCAATAAGCCCCCCATGGCTGCAGAGGGGCTGTTCTCTGCTGTCTTGTAAGCTATCTGGATGGGATGATGGAGTTAACTACTTCCTCTTGGGTACTTTTATACTGGGGCATATGGAGAGAGCATCTGCTATGAAATTCTTCCCCCCCAGCAAGTAGCAAAGGATGAAGTTGAAACAGTTAAAATATTGAGCCCACTGGATCTGCTTAGGGGATAGCTTCCTCAGGGTCTTTAATGCCTCTACGCTTTTGTGATCCATCCATACCTTAAATAGGATCTTACTACCCTCTAAAAAACTGCCTCCATGTCAGAAGAACCCATCAGACAGCAGAAGTCTCCTTTTCCCAGATGGTCCAATGCCTCTCAATATCCAATAATTTGTGAGGTGTACAGGCACAGGATTGCAACTCCTTTTATTTCCTTTGGACTAAAACTGCCCCCACTGTCCATTGCCAGCATCTGCCTGGATTATGAAAGGTTCATCTGGGTTTCTGTGCTTCAAAACTGGCTCTGCGGCAAAGAGCCACTTCAATTTTTCGAAGGTCGCTTGGCATTCAATGGACCAATTTAATGGCTGACTTGGTTTGGATTTCATCACTCTCCCTGTCTTGAGCAGGTTGGTGATGGGAAGGGCTATCTGGGCAAAAGTGGGAATCAACTGCTGATAGAAATTCGCAAACCACAGGAACCTTTGTAGCTTATCCGGGTCTATTTCCACTCCACCCCATCCTTAGAGATATGATACCCCAGATAGCCTAGGTTGGTCTTGCGAAAGTCACATTTAAACAGCTTCACATACAGCTGGGCTTTTCATAACTTCTCAAGTACTGCTCTCACTAGCGTTATGTGCTCTTCCATGGTCTCAGTATAAATTAGAATATCATCTAGTTACACCAGCACTCCTTTATACATGTGCTCATGCAGGACCTCATTTATCAACTTCATGACTACTGCTGGCACTCCTTACAGCCCAAATGGCATCACCCAAAATTGGTAGCAACCCAAGGGGCAGTTAAACGCAATTTTCAACTCATCCCCCTCCTTAATCCTCACTTGGTAATATGCCTTCCTCAGGTCCAGCTTAGTGAAGATTTTCCTTTTGGATAGGTAAACCAACAGGTCCCTCATTAGGGGGAGGGGATACATATTTTCAATGCAGATATAGTTCAGTCCATGATAATCCATGCACAGTCTAAGAGACCTGACTTTCTTTTCCTTGAAAGCACAGAGGCAGCACCCTTGACTTTGCTGGCTAAGTTCTTGTCTATAAACCCCCAAAGTTCTTCCATCTCCCTCAATGTCATGGAATACATCTTCAGCTTCAGAGCTCCGGAGACCCCTCATCATGGAGAGAACCAGTCACTGGTACCTAATCAGCCTTCAGATTCCCTTCTAGGTTAGATGTAATGGCATTGACTTGGGTGGGCTCATCCAGGTACATTGCTCTATGGTGTTCCATATAGTTCCAACCTGGGGTCAGGAAATAGGCCAGGTTATCAGGTCTCCCTTTGAATCAGACTGCCAGGGGAGGCAGCAGTTGGTCCTCTCACACCAAGATGGATTCAAGCGGCAATCCCACTGCTACCAGCAGGGCTGGAGCAGGGACCCCTGCTGCCACTAAGGCTGCATGCACTGGTCCGTGTCCCACTGGTGGGGAGGTGGCAGGGATGGGAGCTGCTGTCCCTTTGCAGAAGGCTCCCACCTCCCCAAGGGAGGTCAGCACTATTGGCTGTAGAAGGAGACGAGATGGGGTAGGTAGTGGTATCATCCCAGCTCCCGTGGTTGCTGTCCTTAGTAAGGTGACTCCCTGGACATCCACTGAACCTCTCCCTCAACTGTTACAACAATGGACTGTGAGCCACAGCTGGGAACTTCCACTTGGTTGGGTCATCCCATTGCTCACCTGGTTTTTTTCTTGATCCCCCAGGTCACCATGACCCCAGAGGGGACTGTTAGTCCTCTGCTTCCACTGCTTCCCCATGTGGCTTGACCATTAGCATTTGGAGTCCAGATAGGTTCCATCCATCACTCTCTTCCCTTTGAGTGTGGGCAATTGCTCCAGTCTCTCAGCCCTCTGTTTGGGGTGTACACTGGCCACTTGGATCCTGCTTTTGCTTAAGTCATCACCAGAGTCTCTCAAGAGGGGGATCCCCCTGGCTTTGTCCCCCCATCCATGTTTTGATTGGTTGCTGACATCTTGAAGCTGCTATCCTCCTGGTGGAGGTAGGCTGCTACAGCTGATTTAATGTCAATTGTCCAGTTGGCAAATCCCAAAAAAGGAACTCCTGGGACATTGTTTTTTCAAGAGTATAAAACTTTACTGAATAAATCACCTTGGCACTGAAGAAGCAAAACCAGCTTTGGATTTCTCTGTGCAAAATGAAGTATATTTAGGGCTTTTGGTTTAGCACAGTAGCGCAGCAGCCAAGGGATCACGGGGCTCTGCACCCTGTGGCCAATTTCTGCCTGCTAGGGGACCCTAAATGGGCCTGAAGTTGCCATGTAGAGGCAATAAAAAAAGGGAAGTCCCACCGATTGCGGAGAGGTGGTGGTTAATCTGATCAGTTTGGGAAAAGTCCTTCAGAAACCAGCAGGAGAAATGCTAGTTTAACTTCCGAGTCTAGCCTAAGCTACAACCAGCCAAAGCCAAAAGCACTACTTTAAGCTCACTGTAAACAACATGTTTGGAACTGGGTAAGAACAGTGATTTTTCTCTCTTCTACCTGAAAATTGATTTCCTGGGGAAAAAAGAAAAACCCCAAGAAGCAAAAAGCTCTGAAAGTGAAAAGGAGGGGGATCTGCCTCACCCTCCTGCAGATGGAAGCGGTGAATTAAACTTTTCAGGGGAAACAGAAATATACTGAAATGAAATGAATATAAGACTTAATTTGGATAAGTTTGAAATTGGTGGAATCTGTTAAGGTTTTCCTTTTAAATCATGAAAAGAGAGGTAAATAATTGTCTATTACTGAAAGAACTGGTGCTGACATCTAGTGGTGGATGAAAATGTACAACAGTAGTTGCTCTATTACAGGGATTGGCAAAGCTCAGGAAAAGACATTGGGTGACCTTCAATGTCTTAATAACAGAGGACAGCGGTGACAAAAAAAAAAGGAAAATATTTTGGGCTATCTACAAAGTGAGAATTATAAACTTTAGGGGAAAAAATGACCTTTTTCTATATTACAAATACTAACTCAATTGTGACTCTAAAGCTGTCTGCAGAGAAAGGAAAACCCTGATTTTCAGCTATCATGGAAAACCAGAGATCTGCAGAAAGAATCTACCAAGAAAAAACAAATACTTTTCAGAAGGAGATCTATGCTTTGTTGCAACTAATCCAAACAACAATGATCTCAAACCATGAGAAAATTAAAAATAACTTTGAAAACATAAATGAACACATTTCCAATTTAACCTTACAACACAAAAATTCTCAGAAAATAAAAATAGAGAGAGAAGAAAAAACAGACAACTGAATATGAGACAGAGGAGGGAGATTTCAAGATGGAACTTAACAATACAAGGAGATATAACTTAATCCAGATGGGGAAAAAAACTTACAGGAAATTTTGGACATGGCAAAGTTAATCTATACAAAATTATACAAGATTACAAAATAAGTTTGAGGACAAGAAAAAATATTTGACAAAATGGATTTTGTCAGGAGACCTATGAGAACTTGAAAGACAAAAATGATAAATAGAATCATGAAAGAAAGAAAGGAAAAGATTATCTTTTTAAAATTATAATTTTTATTAATTATTTACAGTAAGAATGACAACAGAATAATACATAGGGAGAGGGACAAGGGGTTTAAAGACACAAACCATATAATCATGTAATACAAACCATGGAAAACAAACAAAACAGACCAACATTTGTTCCAACTTGTATTATATAGTGATTCACATTTATCTTTTAAAATGTATGTTAACCTGTCTATCTCGGCACAACAGAGAATCTTGTTTATTATCAAATGGTCAGGGGGTATATCTGGGTCCTTCCACAATTGGGCAAAGGCCATCCTCGCCACTGTTGAGACATGAACAAATATATACCAATCTCTTTTGTCGATATTGTCTGGTCTTATACCCAATTAATAGAGGTCTGGCTGCATAGGGAAACTCACGCCTGTTATTTCCCATAGCCACTGTTGAATTTTTCTCCAATATTGTCTGGCATATAAACAGTTCCACCATTGGTGAAAGAAGGTACCCTTGGCCGAGCAACATTTTCAGCATCTATCAGAAGATCCTGGAAACATTTTAGCAATTCTAACAGGGGGAAGATACCAACGGTAGATCATTTTATAGAAATTTTCCTTAAAGGAGGAAGATAGAGTCAGTTTCATGGTCTTATTCCATAAGTACTGCCACATATCAAGCTGTATTATCCTCCCGATATTTCTCCCACAGGCAATCATCGTGTCTTTTACAATCTCTTCTGCCATAAAACTGGACAGCAGAAGATTGTATGCATTAGAGATAAATTTCCTTTGACTACCCAAAAGGAGTTTATTGATTGTTTGTAGTTGAAGAGCGATACCATACTCTTGTTTGTCTCTGGCAGTTCTAGTTTGTATTTGGGCATAGGACCACCAATCTATATTACATCCTCTAATTTGAAGATAGGCTCTGGATCTAAGTCTCCCACCTTCATCCAACAAATCACTGTAAGTCCAATTTCTCTCTATGCTGTGTACAGTCAGGAGGGTCACTGCTTCTAACAGAGATACCCATTTGGGGATCTGGGTATACACTTGTTTTTTAACTGCCTCCCAAACCCTTTGCAAATTTCCTCTAATGTAATGAGTGGTAAAATACTTAGATTGCTTATCCTTCTGTGGCCATAAAAAGGAATGCCAACCTCGCTGCAAATCATACCCTTCAAGTATCAAAATACGTTTCCTTGAAAGGGTCACCCAATCTTTTATCCAAACCAAGGAAGGGGCTTGGTAATAAAGCTCCCACATAGGGAGTCCCAAGCCACCTTTTGATTTATGCTCCTGCAACATTTTCCTTTTTAAACGAGGTTTTTTCCCTCGCCAAATAAATTTACCCAAAATTTGATCTAATTTCCTAAAAAAAAATTTCCCCAATCTTGCAGGAGCCATTTGGAATAAAAAGATCCATTTCGGTAGGATATGAGCTTTTATCGTGGCAATTCTACCTAAGAGCAAAAACTGTATATGTCGCCATCTATCCAAGTCATTCGCTGTATCTACTAACAGTTTTGAATAATTAAGCTCTTTGATGGTGGAGCACTTGTTTGTTAACCAAACACCCAAATATTTAATTTTTTTTAACACAATTAATCCTCATAATATTTTGGATCTGTTCCCTTTGAATATATGACAAATTTTTTGTTAGCATTTTAGTTTTATCCTTATTAATTTTTAATCCCGCTACCTCTCCATAGTTATCCAGTTTTCCAGGTAATTTTGGCCCTGTAGTCAGAGGGTCTTCTAATATAAAAACCAAATCATCAGTGAATGTTTGAAGTTTATATTCCTCCCCTTTTACATTTAAGCCCTTAATTTCCGAATCCTGTCTAATTGTCTGAAGAAATGGTTCCAGAGTTAAAATAAAAAGCAGCAGTGAAAGAGGGCATCCTTGTCTGGTACCCTTACAAATCTGTATCTCTTTTGATATCAATCCATTGAGCAGCAACCTTGCCGACTGCTTAGCATAAATAGCTTGAACTGCCTTTGTAAATTGAGAACTGAAGCCCATCACTTCCAATTGTTGTACTATAAACTTCCAGTTGTCTTATCAAAAGCCTTTTGGGCATCCAAAAAAATCATTACCATAGATTTGTCTGGATGGGTCTCATAGTATTCTAAGGCATTCAATACTATTCTTAAGTTATCCCTCAGGTGCCTATGGGGTAAAAAACCATTCTGGTCTTGGTGGATAAAATGGGACAGAAACACCTGAAGCCTCTCAGCTAAGATTGTCGCAAAATCTTATAGTCCACATTCAGGAGCGAGATTGGTCTATAGTTCTGGATCAAAGTTCTATCAGTATCAGGTTTCGGGATTAGGAAAATATAGGCCTCTGTCCAGAACCAGGGTATCTTTGATTCCATTAGGACCTCATTAAATAGGTCCTTCATTTGTAAATTAATTGAGTCAAAAATCTCTTTATAAAATTCACTAGGGATTCCATCCGGTCCTGGGGTCTTACCACCTGCCTGTTTCTTAACAGCTACTGCAATTTCCCCGCTAGTAATTTCTGCATTTAGAATTTCTTTACAAAAATCAGGGATTGCTTCAATCTGCAAATTCTGGAGATAGCTCCTGACCTTTTCTTCCTGGTAAGTTTCCTGGCTATAGAGGGAGGAGTAAAACTCTTGCGCCACCTTTGCTTTTTGTTCTGTCGTACCGACCAAGTTGCCTGTGGAATCTCGAAGCATTTCAATCTTCCTAGATTTTGTTTCTTTTCTTAATCTGTAAGATAACCACTGGCCAGGTTTATTGGCATACTCAAATTGCATTTGTCTACACTTCCGAATTTTGTTCATCAAATCTTTTTGATCTAAAATAGATAAGTCATATCTAATCAAATCTATTTTCTCTTTAATCAAATTATTAGATGGATCTAAACATAACTCCTCCTCGAAGATGGCCACCTCAGGGAAAGAGGAAGAGAGAATGGAGCAGTAGCTACCTCAACATAGTCGCTGCGCCTGGCGGCTTCTTTGGAGCCTCTTTGAAGCCGCCGCCAAATGGGAAAGCTCGGTGGAAAGGAGGGGAGCTTTCCAGCTCCGTGCCGAAAGTGTAATCTGCACAAAGACACTGAAGAACCTCCCCGGTGCCGGTGTGGTAAGTGGATGCCTGCTATGGCCTCCAGAGGCTGTTACTATACTGCGTGAGGAAGCCTTATTCATCCCAGCTTAAATGTAAAATTGTGCTGAGATTTGGTGTCCTGACTCAAGCCAAATCGACAAGGTAGTGGAGTTTATAACTACCTTCCAACCCCAAAGACCGCACAGAGTGAAATGTCAGAAAGACTGTGTGGCAGTTTAAGAATAATACCAACTTTTGACTAAGAGGGTTTCTTGCGATTGGATTTCAATCCTACCTTAAGATTGGTGACTTTGATGATCTGGAACTACTGTTGTTTGGGAAAGTGATTCTCCACGGACTTTATGTGCTTCCCTTCCTTTTTGATTTGACTTTAATGTTTCCTGTCCCATAGGACACCATTGCATGAGCTGTTATCCTTGAGTTCGCTTTGTGTGTAAGGTGAATTGGAGGAGCTGGTGTCTGCTGCCATCTAGCGACCAGAGTTTAGAACTTCGCCTAGTATATTATAGTTAGAATTCTTTTTTTTTCTCCTTTCTTTTTATTTCAACTTTTCTTTTTCACTGTGTTTATTACTTTTCATTATACTCTTCTCTTTTTTGGGTTTTTATACCCTTTTCAATTATTGTTTATATTATTATTTAGAATTAATTGTAATTCCTACTTGAATTACTAAATACTTGATTCTTCGTATTAATTTGTTTAAGGCAAATGAAATGATTACTTGCTTAATTATTTATTATTGTTTAGTGATTAAGGTTACGAGTTAATTGATGAGTGGATATTTAATTGTGAATTAATCAATCAATTAATTAATTAATTAGCCAAACAATTATTTATTCGGATTTAGATACTCAATAGGAGTTAATGAGTAGTAATAACTTCTAAATTAGATACTCTGTAGAGAGAGTGATTTTTGCTAGAAGGTGGTAAGACTGTTTAAAATTGTTTGGTGTTGTATGATTGTCTGGAAGGACTTTTTAGGAATATCCAAAATGGCTACTATGACCACTACTTTGAAGAAGAAGGCACTCATGACTTCCTTAGTTCCACCTCCAGCTATTACTTCCACGACACTACGATGATTGTCAGAGGATATGACTACTCCTGGTAAACCTGTGACTTCATCGCAGAATACGCAAGATATGCTCCAAGCTATACAAGAGACGCTGATCAAGAATCAAGACTCAATATCAAAGTTTCTGGAAGAGCTAAATAAAAAGGTTGAAACGCTAACTAATGAAACATGGCAGTTTCATGCAAAATTTGAGGAAGTTCAAAATACCCTATCTAATCATGAGGAAGGGATCCAAGCTACTGAGATGAAGACCGAGAAGGTGACCTGGAAAATGGAGTGACTTGAACTTCAATATGCCTTGGCCAATAAAAAAAATCGAGGAAGAGATTATCTTCCTCAAAATGGACCGTTCCAGTTATTTTCTACGGTTTCAGAACATCCCTGAGGAGAAAGGCGAGCATTTGGATGTATTAATGGGAGAGATTGTGGCAGGAATTACTGGAAGGGATCGTGGAGACGTTTCAAGAGACATTGATGACGTCTTTTGAGTATATACTAGCTATGCTCGACGTAATAAGCTCCCAAGAGAGATTCATGTTCGATTTACCAGGATGACACTGAGGGACAAAGTACTTCAGAAAACGAGAGATCAAGCTTTTATCTATAAAGGCAATCGATTGACAGATCTGCCTCAACTTCAGAAACGGGTATCAGATACTCGGAGGAAATATGATTTTCTCACAACACGGCTGAGGAAATATGGGATACGCTATCGTTGGCTCCTACCCGAAGGTCTGACCTTTACTTGGCAACAGCAAAGGTTATGACTGGAAACTACAAGAAGCACAAGACATTTTAACTATTTCATCTTCTTCACGATTTTAAACCCTGTAATGTCCTCTAACATCTGTTTACTTCTATTTGGAAGATTTTTCGTCAATATATTCATCTTATCTTTATTTACTTGTAGACCAGCCACATTTCCAAATTCCTCAATCCTTTTTAGTAATTCCGTGCTGGATTCCAGAGGGTTTTCCAAAACGAAGACCATATCATCTGCAAACGCCTGCAGTTTATCAATTTGGTCTCTTATCTGAAGCCCAGTAATCTCCTCATCTTTCCTTATTATTCTCAATAGGGGTTCTAAGGTTAGAATAAATAAAAGTGGGGAGAGTGGACAACCCTGCCTAGTGCCCTTACAGATATCAAATTTGTCAGTTAAATTCCCATTTATCAACAATCTCGCTTCCTGCTTAGTATAGATTGCTTTAATCATATTATGGAATTTAGCCCCAAACTCCATATGTTCCAACTGACACATTAGGAAATCCCAATTAACCCTATCAAATGCTTTTAGAGCATCGATAAATATTAAAGCTAATTGTTTATCTGGTCGGCTTTCATAATACTCCAGAACATTTAATATAATTCTGAGATTATCCTTTATTTGCCTAGTGGGAAGGAACCCATTCTGGTCTGTCTGTATGAATTGGTTTAAGTAAATTTTTAATCTATCAGCAATTATTGTAGCAAATATTTTATAATCTGAATTAAGAAGGGATATTGGCCTATAATTTTTAATATGCTTTGAAGGGAAGTCATCCTTAGGAATCAAACTAATATTTGCCTCCAACCAAGTTTGCGGGACTATAGCCTCATCCAAAATTTCATTAAATAGATTTTTCATGTTTTCCCAACATTTCCACTAATACCTTATACAATTCTGCAGGAATTCCGTCAGTGCCTGGTTTTTTTTGACATTTCTGTTGTCTTACCGCTTTTTCAATTTCTGCTATTGTTATCTCCTGATCTAAGGCCTCTTTCTCATTAGGAAGGTCTGACTCTGTCAAGTATTGTTTAATTCTCTCCTCAGGAACCTTTTCTTCCTGATATAATTCTGTAAAAAACTCAATCGCTATCTTTTCTTTCCCTTCTTTATCTCCTATCAGTGTCCCCCTCTTATCCTCTAACTGCTCAATTCTTCTATTTTCCTTCTCTTTCCTTATTCTATAGCTAAGCCATCTCCCTGGCTTATTGGCATATTCAAAATAGTTCTGCCTCGCCACCCTAATTTGACGTGCTATTTTCTCTTGATTCACAAGGTTGAGTTTATGCCTCCAAAAATCCACCTGCTCCTTCCCATACACTTTCTGTGGGTTTACCTGGAGAGCCTTCTCTGCCTTAGTAAGTTGCTCAGCAATTTCCCTCCTACTTTCCTCCTCCTTCCTACATTTAACTGCCATCTCTTTTATTATCAAGCCTCTCAGATAAGCTTTAGCCGTATCCCAAACTATTCGTAGGGGCATCCCTTCCATCCTATTTTCTAAAAAAACCAGACTCATCTCTTGTTTAATTTTTTGTACAAAAAACATATCCTTCAGGGTCTCCAGGCTCATCATCCATCTACTCCTCACTCTACTCCCCCTTATCAATGTAATAGCCACTGGGTTGTGGTCCGCCCATTCATTCGTCAAAATCATGGCATCTTTCGCATAAGATATCAGCCCATCCAACAACCATACCATATCCAACCTGAGTTATGCCTGGGGGAATAGTAGGTATAATGTTGAGAGGCTGGGTTAATCACACGCCATATATCCCTAAGACCAAATTCTTCGCACATATCCCTAAATACTTTGGGTAAGACCCTCCTATCTTTCCCTTTTTTCTTCTTCAAATCAACCGTCCCTGTTTTGTAATCCTTAGCCCTATCTACCACCGCATTAAAGTCCCCCGAGAGACACATCTGCTCATACTCCAGATCTAATATTTTCCGATATATTTTTTGGAAAAAGTCTCCCTGATTATTATTAGGTGCATATATGCCTACAAGTAGCACTTTGCTTCCCACCATTTCTATCTCCAGCATCAAGCTTCGCCCCTCTGGGTCCACCCATAATTCTTTAGGACACAAATACTCCTTAACATACATTGCTACACCTTTCTTTTTCTCCTCAGCAGACACTACAAATAATTTCCCTAGTTTAGGGTAACTCAACAGATTAGTTTGGCTTTTCTTAATATGAGTTTCCTGAAGGCATAATACATCAGCTCCACATTTCCTTAATCTGGTTAAGATATTTTTTCTCTTAATAGGAGCACTGAGACCATTAACACTGAGTGTCAAAAAATTCACCCCTTGACACATCCTTACTTATGTGGGGCCTTAGATTTGGTAGTCTGTCTAGTTACCCTCTTATATTCTTCTCCCTTTCCCCCCCTCCCCCCTCCGCTCTCCCCAGATTCCTCTCCTCCCTCTGACTTCTACTCTCCACTTCTCCATCACTCTCCTGATCACTAGTCCCACAAAATTTTTTATAGAAATCTTGTGCATCGTGTAGACTCTCAATCTTTATCTTTTGGTCTTCCCACATCACCAGGAGCCCCTCTGGAAGCAGCCATTTATATGTCACACCTTTTTTTCTCAATTGTGAAGTAACAAATTGATAGCGTTGACGTTGCTCTCGGACCCTTTTTGGCAGTTGCTTAAGAATTGTAACCGGACGGCCTTTATACTGAATTGGTTGATCTCTAGCTCTATAAAGCACTTCATCTCCAAGTGCCATTTTGGTAAACCTAACATGCACTTCCCTAGGGAGGCTGTATCGCCTGGCATAATTGGTATAAACTCGAAAAGCCTCATCAATATCGCACTGAACCTCCTTTTTCTCTTTCCCTACCAGGTCTGCAATCATTTCTCCTACCACTTCTTCCAGCTGTTCTTCTCTGTCTTCCGTCACATTTTGGAAGCGCAAAAAAAGGCCGCTTTCTCCATCTCCAGGTACACCATATCATCTTCCAGCTTCTTGGATGCTTGCATGCACCTGTGCTCCCATTTCTCCATCCGCTTCTCCATATTCTCAGAGTCCTTTTCTACTGTTTTAATTTGCTCTTCATGCGTATCCAGAGTCACCTGGACTACACCCAATTTTCCTTTAATTTCCTTCATCTCCTCTCTCATGTCCCCCAACTCAGCCTTCAAGCTGTCAAAATTCCTCTCCATTATGTCCTGCATATTTTGTAGCATCGTATAAATCCCTTGAATTGTAGCAGATTTTTCTGTCGCTGGTAGGCTCTCCATCAACTTCCTAACCCCTGGTGGCATCGTAACTGGAGAGGTCGCTGCTGTCAAGGTAGGGGCCTTCCTTAAGGTTTTAGTTGACGTTGTTGTTAAAGACATTTCAGTTTGTCCCAGGAGGTTTCTCCACATTACTGTACACCACAGGTTAACTCCTTCCCAGATACCTTATCACAAACCCTGTACTTCCTTCTAATAAGTCTTCTTCCAGAACTTATCTAAGCCCGTTCTGTGAATTAATTTCACTTCCACTTTTTTCAGGGAAGAGGAAGCTTCCACCAATCATGTCATATTCGTAGACAAGTCCAGTTAAGCCTCCAATCAGCATTCACAGCAGCAGAAGACAAAAGGGGTAAAAAGAAAGAAAAGAAAAGAAAAAAAGAAAAATATTTGTTGCCAAAACCACCCCCGATAACTGGCTGCCGCTCCTTTCACTTCTGCTTAGTGCCCCACTGGCACGCTCACTCAGAAAGTCTTTAAACTCACTTCCACTCTTTCTCACTTCCCTGCTTCTTCTCAAACTGCCGAGTCATCGGCTTCGGGGCTGCCAACCGCAGCCCTCTTTCAAGCCTCCGGATCCTTGGGGTGCTTTCCTTTTTCCAGTGAGGTGATTGCATCACACCTAGCCTCCAAAGATGCCTCCTCCACTTCTCCCAGCCTCTCCAGGGCTGGAAATGGCAGAATATTGCCACAGGAGGCCTGAAAAACAACAAGAGGCTCGGCCGTCTATCGCCTCCTCTCCCAAGGCAGCACCATCTCGGACTACCCACATTTTAGAGACCTATATTAATCCTAGTGACCAGGAGAGTGAGGGTGATAATGAAAATAAAAGGCAAGAGGAAGTACTCCAGGAAATAACAGCTAAAGAGTATACCGGACAAGATAAGGAAACAGCCCATTCTGGAGAAGAAAAAGGAACAAACTCCCAAATTGAGACCAGATCCCGGAAATTTAAGAACACAAATAATGGACTTCCGGGTGGCAAGGTGTTGCCGGAGGCAGCCATTTCCAGGTTGTCAGCCCCGCGGCTCCGTAGAACCGCCGAAAACAGTGCCAATCAGCTGTTTCGGCGGTTCAGAAGCCCCCTCCTTGGGAGAAGAGGATGGGGCGAGTACCCAGGTAGGGGTAGAGCTCTCCGGGGCCACCAGAATCTAAAGTTCTGGTGGCTGAAGGATTGAGCCCCCTCGAAGCCTGGGTTTGCTCCGGGCTGTGTGGCGTTTCTGCTCCATGTTTTTAGGAGCAGAACAGGGCACTCGCAACCATCCCTGCCAGCAGGAAAGAATTTTGGAGAACGAGGATGCAGGCAGAGTGATACAGGAGATTCAGGTGAAAGTGGACTTCTGATCTTTAGCTCAATGGACTTTGCAGACTTTGAAAGTGAAAGTTTGTAGCAGGCAATAGTGGGTGAAAATGGCGGCTAAATCTTGCAAAGTTCTTAGAAGTGCGGGGGCTTCCCCGGTGGAGCAGTCTTCGTTGCAAGCTTTATTGCCCCCTGCACCTGCACCCACGCCAGCTCTGACAGTTAAAGATTTGCAGAATGTGATGAAAGAAGCTTTGGAAAAGCAATCGCAGCAAATAGCTGAGATTATAGATGAAAAGCTGGATGAGAAGTTAACAGAAAAATTAGTTGAGGTTATGGATAAAAAGTTGGATGAGAAGTTAACAGAAATAAGGGCGGACATTTTACTTGCATTTCAAGACATGGCTATATGTATCGAGCGTCTGGATGAAAGAGTGGAAGACCTCAGCCAAAATAATATGTCAGAGACTGAGAATGTGGTGGATAAAATTGATAGTGATTTAATCTTGGTGCAGTATCACAAGATGGGGTTTGCTGTGAGGATCAGAGGCTTAAAAGAGAATCCTAAAGAAAATTTAAGGAAATAGTCTCTGAGGCTCTGGAAGGGGTGCTGGGGCGGCCAGCAGATGGAATTGTGGAAGATATAGATAAAATTTTCCGTGTTAATTCGTGGATTGCAAGACAAAGGAAGCTACCCAGAGATGTGGTGGTTTATTTTACAAAGAGAGCAATTAGAAATGAGGTTATTCAAGCTTCTTATAACACTAAACTTGTAATTGCTGAGCAAGACATTCTGGTTCTAAAAGAGATCCCTCCAAGAATTTTAAGGAGAAGAAAGGAGTTTGCTTTTTTAGCACAAGAGCTAAGGCGACGTGATATTAAGTTTAGATGGGAGATACCAGTGGGTATGGTGGTGATGCATGAAGCTACGAGATATCGTTTTACTACAGTGATGCAGGCACGTGATTTTTATAGTAATGTTTTAAAAACAACCCCCATACCACTTTTGGAATTTACAAAGAAGAATGATGAGGGAGAGTCTCAAGGTGCTGAAGGGACAACGCAGATAGATGAGAAAGCTACAGGAATGGATCAAATTTCAGTATCATTGGAAGAAGCTAGAGACCAGAGGATGACGCGTGCTGCTTTGAGACGAATGAGAAGAGAGCAAGAACAAGATCGGCAAAAGTTAAGGAACTTCCAAAGCGTACCTATAGTGAAGCTGTGGGAGGGGCGCGACCTAAGAATGTAAAGGGGATTTTGGAAGAAGCGCTCCAAAAGCTTCGGGTTGCTAAGGATGGTGACTAAGCTTTTAACTTGGAATGTTAATGGCTTAAACTCACCACAGAAGAGAAAGAAAATTTTCCAATATTTAAAACAATTTAAGACTGATGTTATTTGTTTACAAGAAACACATATTAGAGCTACAGACCAAAAGTACTTATTAAATTCAAGACTGGGCACACAATTTATTGCTTCTGCAATGAATAAGAAGAATGGAGTGGTTGTTTATATTAAGAATACTTTGACAGCGGAGTTAATTGAAGCAGATGAAGAAGGAAGATATGTTATAATAGATTTGTTAATAGAAGGCAAAAAAACGCTTCTGGTTGGATTATATGCACCTAATCAAGAACAAGCAGACTTTTATAGTTTACTACACAGCAAAATTGCTCAGTTGGATTATAAATCTTTTATTTTTATGGGAGACTGGAATGGTGTCTTGGATGCACGATTGGACAAGAGTGGTTCTTTTAGAAGTACTCCAAGTCATGCTAAACTGCCTAAATCCTTTTTTGAGATGAAGGATGATTTGGAGTTGCGAGATATTTGAAGAGAAAGGATTATACTTTTTTTTCTGATAGACACCAATTTTCTAGGATTGACTTTATATTAACTACCAATATTTCTTTTCTAGCATTAAGAAGATAAAGCTTTGTCCAAGAACTATGTCTGATCATAGTCCAGTCTGGTTAGAGATTGATAAGGGTAATAGAGACAGGCGCTCCTGGCGTCTAAATGAGAACCTGTTTAGAAATCGGGAAAATGTGGAAGAATGTAAGAAACAGATGAAGGTTTTTTTTGAAACTAATATGAATAAGGGTACTTCTATGGAAATGGTTTGGGACGCTAGTAAAGCTTACATGAGAGGTGTGTTAATATATTTGAACAATAAATATAGATGTAATCTGGAATTTAGGAGGAAAGAATTAGGGAAAAAGAAAAGGCCCTACTTCTGAATCCATCGGATGTGAAAATTAAAGAGGTTATTAATATGCTAAGGGGACAGTTTGATAAGTTAATGGCTGATCAGGTGGCAATGAATCTACGGTTTGCTAGACATAATACTTTTTGTAATGCCAATAAACCAGGTAGATGGTTAGCTTACTTGTTAAGGAAGAAGCAAAGGGTTTCTAATATAGATAAAATAGAACATAAGGGTAAGGTAGTGTATCAACAGAACCTTATTAAGGAAACTTTTGTTGATTTTTATTCTAAGTTATATGCTAGAGATGAGATTAACGAACCAGATATTGATGTGTATTTGAGGAATGCTAGTATTCCAGTTCTTACACAAGAACAAAAGGAAGAGATGAATCAATTGATAACTGAGGAAGAAATTCTTTTAGCAATTAAACAATTGAAAGTGGGCAAAACGCCAGGAACAGATGGGTTGACTGCTGTGTATTATAAAAATTTACAGTTTGAAATGATAAAGCCATTAAGGGAATTGTTTCAGACAATTCAAATGGGAGGAGGGGTGCCTCCGTCTTGGAAAACTGCTTTTATCTCTTTGATTCTGAAGGAAGATCAGGATGTCACTCAAGCAATATCACTTTGAATACGGACTACAAGATATTTGCTAAGGTTTTAGCTAACAGATTAATGAGGGTAGTGCAACAGGAATTCATGGTGATCAAACTGGGTTTATAAGTGGTAGACAAATGAAAAATAACGTGAGGCATATAGTTGATTTGTTGGAATTTTTGGAAAGGAACAATCAGATCCCTGCAGCGATGATTTTTTTGGATGCTGAAAAAGCCTTTGACCAATTGGATTGGCAATTTTTGATGAAAGTATGAGATAAAATGAATTTTGGGAATAAATTTTTACGACCAATTAGGGCATTATATCAAAAGCAAACAGCCCATATAATAGTAAATAGTAGTCTGACTGAAGTATGTAATATTGAAAAGGGCACAAGGCAGGGGTGTCCGTTGTCACCTCTATTATTTGTTTTAACATTGGAAATATTATTGATTAAAATACGGGATTTGGAAAAAATTAAGGGAATTCATATAAGAGATCAGGATTATAGATTGAAAGCGTTTGCAGACGATCTGGTTGTTACGGTGACCCAGCCAGTAAATTCTGTTGTAGAATTGATGGAGATAATAATGCAATATGGGAAGGTTTCTGGATTCAAGGTTAATATACAAAAAACTAAAATGTTGTCTAAGTATCACAAAAGGCTGTTTTAGAAGGGTTAACTGGATTTGAAATTGTTAAAAGGGTTAAGTATTTGGGGGTATATTTGTCACCCTCAAATGCAAAGTTATATAAAAATAATTATGAAAAGTTATGGGCAAAAGTTCAAAAAGAATTGGATAGCTGGAAAAAAATTACAATTGTCTTTATTGGGAAGAATTGCAGCAGTGAAAATGAATGTTTTGCCAAAATTTTTATTTTTATTTCAAATGATACCTATTCTTAAAAAGGATTCAAACCTGGAGGAATGGCAAAAGGGTATTAATAAATTTGTCTGGGCAGGGAAAAGGCCACAAGTTAAATTTAAGATTATGCAGGACACGCATGAGAGAGGTGGTCTCAAAATGCCTAACCTTAAATTATACTATGAAGCTGCTGCTTTGTCAGCGATAAGTGATTGGATTAATTTATCACAAGGAAGACTATTAAATCTTGAAGGTTATGATTTGTTATTTGGCTGGCATGCATACCTATTGTATGATAAGAAGGTGGACAAGGTGTTTAAAGTGCATATTTTAAGACATGCTCTGTTGCGAGTTTGGAAAAAGTACAGACACAAATTAAATTATAAGATACCTCTTTGGGCAATACCGAAACACGCAATAGAAAATATAAATGTTGGGTTTAAACATGATGTGATTACATATAAGGAAATTTTAAGTCTGGAAAGGAATGTATGGCATTTGAAGCCGTATGATATCCTACGAGGAGAAAAGATTGTTCAAACCTGGTTTCAGTATGGGCAATTACAGGCCAGGTGGAAAGAAGATCAGAAAATTGGTTTCTTAATGACTGATGAAAATTTGGTAAAGCAAATTAGAAATCAGGGTCAAGCACATATCAAACGGATATATCTTGCACTGATAGAAACTGATTCAGAGACAGAACTTATTAAAGATTGCATGATAAAGTGGTCTCAGAATTTTCAAGAAGTTATTACAATGGATACCTGGGAAAAGATTTGGGTGAGAAATGTAAAATTTACGCAAGCTCAAAATTTAAGAGAGAATTTTTATAAAATGTTTTATAGATGACATTTAGATCCTAAAAAAATAGCAAGTATGTATCCGAATTACCAGCCTAAATGTTGGAAGTGAGGTGGTGAAGATGCAACGTATTTTCATATATGGTGGACCTGTAAAATGGTTAAAGCTTTTTGGATTAAAATTTGGTGGAATATGCAGAAGATATTTAAGAGAAGGATAAAGTTTTGTCCGCAATTGTTTTTATTGGGTATTGTTACTGATACTACTGTTGTGGACACTAAGTTGATGTTGAATTTAATTACGGCAGCAAGACTTTTAATAGGGCAATATTGGAAGAAGGAAGAACTGCCGACTATAGAAGAATAGACTCTAAAGGTTTCTAACCTGGTGGAAATGGCAAAGATCTCAGCGTATTTGAAAGATCATTCGCAACAGAGATATATTGTGGAGTGGAAAAAATGGATTGATTACATCCAGAATAAATATGGGACTAAAAAGTTTCATTTAGCATTTGAATAAGTATTGATGGGATATTTATACTGCTTGTAGTCATATTATAAGAGTTAAAGTGCGATAGATTTAATAACTTATGGTTGTTTGCTTAGGGTAGAATATGTAAATATACCGCCCTAAGTCCTTCGGGAGAAGGGCGGTATACAAATTAAATAAATAAATAAATAAATAAATAAATAAATAAATAAATAAATGTTTGTTTTTACTTTTATACCTTGTATTTAGCTCTGGGAAGTCGGGGAGGGGGGAAGGGGAGGGAGGGAAGGTTGGGGTGGGTTGGGAAGGGAGGGGTGGGTTGGGGATGGGTGGGTTGGAAGGGGTTTTGTTTTGTTAAAGATAAAAAGATAAAAACTTTTCAATAATAATAATAAAAAAGAACACAAATAATTAGAGGTATGGATGAGGGGCTCCGTCTGTTTTCCACCAACATTAATGGTCTGAATACCCCTATTAAGAGGAAAAGGGTTTGGGCTAACCTCCAGAAAGATAACTATGACATTATATGTCTACAAGAGGTTCATATAAGGAAGGATCATCTTAAGACCCTAATCCATCCTTAACTGGGGAAGTTGTATGTATCCTTGGCTGATCAAAAAAAAAAAAAAGTGGACTGGTTTTTTACGATCGGAAAGGTCTGGTGAAACGTCAAATATATGCTGATATAGAAGGTAGGATATTGATGTTAGAGATTTTTATTGGTCAAAAGATAGTACTGTTGGTTAATATATATGTCCCCAATGTCAATCAATTAGGTTTCTTTAGAGACCTTTATAAGAAAACAAATGAATTAGACTATGAGCATATATGTATTGTAGGGGACTTAATGCGATTGTAGACACAGCAATTGACTATGATCTAGGGGCAGGATGTCCAAAATACAAAAAAGGACACAGAAAGGTACTCCCTAAAACATGGGAAAACTTAAGAATAGAAATGGGGCTAAGAGATGTGTGGTGAGATTTCCATCCCATGCAAAAGCATTATACATATTTCTCTCCCAGGCACAGGTCGTGGTCTAGAATTGATATGTTCTGGTCAACATCAGATTTGAAAGAAGAGATAAAATTTGCTGAAATAGGTACAAACATATGGGCAGACCATTACCCTTTGATAGTAGAATGGAAGGGGTCCACCAGAAGAATGAGATGGTCTATGAGGGCTGAGATAATGAAAGACGACAGATTTATAAACATGATTAAAAAAGAATTAGGCTATTTTTTTTCCAAAAATAAGAAAGAAGATATATCTCTTCAAAATATTTGGGATATGGCCAAAGCTGTTGTTAGGGGACTGGTAATAAAATATACAGCTGCTAAATGGAAAAAAGAGAAGGCAGAACGGATAAAGTTACTGGCTGAGCTGGAGACAGGAAAGGAAAAGATTTTCAGGCAATACAAAGGGGCAAAACCACCCTATAAAAACATCTTACCTGTTTTGCCTTTTGTACTTGCGACACTATTTAAAAGATTGGGAGTGGGAGGCACCGTTTTACGGTGGTTCTCTTCCTATCTTCTGGGCCGCTCGCAGTCGGTGTTGATGGGAGGGCAGAGGTCTGCCCCGAGGCCTCTTGTTTGTGGAGTTCCTCAGAGGTCGGTTCTCTCTCCCCTCCTGTTCAACATCTACATGAAGCCGTTGGGTGAGATCATTCGTGGTTTCAGGGTGGGGTATCATCAGTACGCTGATGATACCCAACTTTTTTTCTCCACCCCGAACCAATCCAGTGATGCCTTCGCCGTGATGTCCCGTTGCCTGGAGGCGGTCCAGGTCTGGATGGGGAGAAACAGGCTTCGTCTCAATCCTGCCAAGACTGAGTGGCTGTGCATACCGGCATCTCGAACTAACCAGTCCATTCCATCTTTAATGATGGGGGGGTGAGGTGTTACCCCCCATCGATAGGGCTCACAACTTGGGCATCCTCCTGGATTTGCGGCTCAGTTTTGAAGATCATATAGGAACCGTGACCAGGGGAGCCTTTGCCCAAGTTCTCCTGGTATGCCAGTTGCGGCCCTACCTGGACCGAGATGACCTGCGCACAGTCACTCATGCACTCGTGACCTCACGATTGGACTACTGCAATGCTCTCTACATGGGGCTACCCTTGAGGACCACTCGGAGGCTTCAGCTGGTGCAGAATGCAGCTGCGTGGGTTGTGATGGGGTTTCCCGATACTCCCATGTAACACCTCTACTCCACGAGCTGCATTGGCTTCCGGTTGCCCTCCGGGTGAGATTCAAGGTGCTGGTGATGACCTATAAAGCCCTAAATGGCTTGGGTCCAGGATATTTGAGGGAGCAACTGTTGCTGGCATCAAGCTCCCTTCGTCCTGTGTGCTCCCACAGGGAGGGTCTCCTCAGGGTACCGCTGGTAAAAGATTGCCGGTGGACAATAGCCAGGGGGAAGGCCTTCTCTGTGGGTGCACCGGCCCTTTGGAACCAGCTGCCTGTAGAGCTTAGGACTGCCCCTGACCTTCGCTCATTCCGCCGGGACCTGAAGACCTGGCTCTTCGAGCTCTCTGGCCTGGACTGAGAATATTAACTGGGGTTTTAATTGTATTTTAATTGTAACTGGGTTTATTTCAAGGTTAGTGTAATTATTTTAATTGTTTTTAATTTTTGTAACTTGTTGCATTGTTTTAAAAAACCTTGTGAACCGCCCTGAGTCCTACAGGAGAAAGGCGGTATATAAGTTTAATAAAATAAATAAGCAAAATAAATTATGGGAAGATTCTTTGATTTTGTGAAGCATATTGATCAGGAAAGATGTTTGGGAAAAAAAAAAGGCTGAAGTTAGAATTAAGAAATTAGATGATGGGATTTACCAGAGGGAATATTTAAAAATTAAACATCTGTTTGAGTATGGTTAAAAAAACAGAAAGATTTTGAATATAAATGAAGATTAGTTTAAGAGGGATGAAGCCCTCAAGTAACATAGTATGTATCTGAATCCATTTATATTTCATTTCTAACTATCTCCTCTGTGCTAAAAACAAATCTCATCTTCCTCTGCCATTCCCAAGGGAGAGAGGGGACAGGCATGTGGGCTTTATTGATTTCACTTCCTCCCTAAATGTAACCTTTTGTTTATTCCACCTGTCTGCTATCCATTACAATGTAACAAATTGCTTTCTATACTAGGCATTCTCTCTGAACTTAGGCAACTAGAAAAGGCTGGAGGAAAGAAATACAACCCTCCAGGACCTGGTCTATTTCTCCAAAGGAGGTGTGAGGAGCTGTGGAAAGGATCATTCTGCAAATGGATTGTTATCTTTCCTTTCCCACAATGGACTTACCACCTGGAGATTGGCTAATCTGGAACTGATCGAATGAACTGTGGGGTGGAGTTTGCTTGGGGACACTTTAAAATTATCAATATGTAAGCAAATCCCTCAGATCCTGTCTATTATGCCTGCTATCTTCTATTTCTTAGTAAAAGTTCCTGCTTGGAAAACCCTGTCTCCAAGAGTTCTACTTTCTTAAGAAGTGGGTTGAAGTGGGTGCTGACATTAGACAGGTTCTGCATTAATAGTCAACCTGGAAGGAAGAACCTTACCAGGGGACTTTGCAAAAAATACTATGTCAAACGACAAGTCGGGAAGGGCGAAAGCCCTATGGATAAGGAGACTTCCCCCCTACTGAGATCCCACCAGCTATCGGGATCTGAAGTGTCATATTTCTCAGGGGAAGAGGTAATGGATATGCATAACCACAAACCTTGGTGGTCAATGGGCATTAGAAGGAAAAGTGAGTGCGAAAAGGTATCGAGAAAAGTGACCCTGAGACGGGGCAGCCACCAATCTGAATGGAAGCAAGAGATGGAGAAATCCCTGCATGTTAGCAAAGTGGATGGGAGTTATGCACCACACTCAGACTGGATCCTAGAGAAAGTTATTGACCTGATGAAAAAAAACCTTGGTTCTCTAAAGGAGGAGAAACCTGAGCCCCGCAGCTGCAACAGTGCCTGGAGCTGCAGCTGGAGAGACAGTGGGGGGATCCAGAAACTGTAGCACCAGGGTCGTCCACTGAACCCATAGCTACCACCTCAGCAGCTCCCATCCCCCCAACCCACAGATGTGATGAGGATGGGAGGCAATACTGCTAGTGGCGAAGGCACCGATCCATTCAAAGACTTCCACTGCTGGAAGTGAAATTTAGGGGGAGCTGCCATGCTTGGGGATTTTCCTAACTCAAGTTCTCAATTACATGGAAGAATACAGATGGGACATCCCCAGCAACAAAGCCTGCATCTGTATCGTGCAATCCGCCCTGGATGGACTGGCCGCAGACTGGGTGAACCTGCATGACTCCAATGACCCAGAGCTCAACGACGTCAACCATTTCATGTCCTCTTTGAGAAGGCAATTCAAGGACCCCCTGGTTGATTGCAAGGCCTGTGAGAGGATCAAAATGGTGAGGCACAGCAGACACCTGGTGGCTGAAAATACACAAGAATTCCAGGCCATTGCCAACAAGCTGAACTGGCCAGAAGACATCCTCCTTAGCCATTTCAAAGATGGGCTAAACTACAACCTGTATGATGCTTGTCTGCCTCGAGGGGACCCACACCACCTCAATGACTGGTATGTCCTGGCAGAGGAGGTGGAGATAGACCTACTGAAGAGGCACCACCAAGGAAAATCTTGGGGGCACCCTCCTCCCGAACAGACACACAAGCCAGCGAAACCACTGGCTACGGCTAAGAAGTTAACGGGCTGTTTCAAAAGAAGGAGAGAGGGCCACCATGCTGTAGAATGCCACTCAAAAGCCCCTCAGCCCAAATCAGATCCATCACCAGCCAGGAAATCAGGGAAATCCCCAGCCAAACCAAAAGACCCCGCCATGAGCGGGATAAAGGCTGTAGAGTGTCCAACCCCTTCCAAAGAATGGGAGGGAACTCTGGCCTACACCGCAGGGGTGGTGGACACCTCAGAGGACAGCTTGGAGGGCAAACCCCTGGTAAGTGGATCCATTCTACCCATCCTCAAGACATTGACTATATTAGCTCCCTTCATGCCCGAAGCTGTCAAAGTGAAGGCCTTAATAGACTCTGGCTGCACCCGCTGCCTCTTTAGCCCGATGCTAGTGGGGAACTTGGGCATTCTGGTAAGGAGACTGAAGTAGCCAATATCCTTTGGCCAGTTAGATGGGTCCATAGCGGGGGTGTGTGTGTGTGTGTGCCAGCTACCCTAGCCACTTTACCAGTCCACCTATCCCTGGGGAACCATGAGGAAGATATAACGTTTGTAGTTACCCCGGGCGTGGAATGCCCAATGATCCTAGGGCTGAAATGGTTAAAGAAATGGAACCCCTGGGTAAATTGGAGGACAGTAGAACTCAAATTCCCAGAGGGGGATTGTGCAAACTTAAAACCCCAAAGGCCCCCACCAACCCTAGGAATAGAGAAAACATCAGTGTTAGAAGAGAAGGGGTTACCAGAAATACTGGAAGAATACCGGGACCTTGCTGAAGTTTTCAGTGAGGAACAGGCGGATGAGCTCCCTCCTCACCCACCCACAGACTGTGCTATAGAAATCAAACCCAAGCAAAAACTCCCAAAGCCCAGGCTGTACTCCATGAGCCCTAAAGAGATGGAGGAGATGGAAAAATTCATAAATAAAAACTTAGAAAGGGGATTTACTGAACCTGCCAAACCCAAAGTGGCTGCCCCAGTTCTCTTTAGGGAGAAGAAGGTTGGCACTTTGCATTTGTATGTGGATTACTATGCCCTGAATGCAATTAGTGAAAGTAATCTGTATCCCCTACCCCTCATGAAGGACATGTTATCCCATGTATTGAAAGAAATGATTTTTTTTTTTACCAAACTAGACCTAAGAGAAGCATACTAGTGCATTAGGATCAAGGAAGGGGATGAATGGAAGACTGCATTTAATTGTCCAATGGGTTGCTACCAGTTCAAACTTTTGCCATTTGGACTGCTCCCCCACAGTTTTTATGCAATTAATCAATGAAGTGGTAAGGGAGCATCTATTTAAAGGGGTCCTGGTTTACTTAGATGACATCCTTATCTTCACCGAGACCAAAGAGGAGCATATTAACCTAGTCAGAGCACTTTTTTTAAAAAAATGCGAGCTGCCAACCTATATGCCAAATTATCGAAATGCAAATTCCACCAGGAAAGAATAGACTACCTGGGATATCACATATCCCTGCAGGGCATTGAAATGGACCCTGAGAAAGTCAGGGCAGTATTAGAATGGGCACCACTCTGCACAAGAAAGCAATTACAAAGTTTCCTGGGTTTCGCAAACTTCTACTGCCAATTCATCCCTTCATTCACCCAAACTTCTACTGCCAATTCATCCCTTCATTCACCCAAATAGCCCTAACCCTCTCGAACTTGTTAAAAATGAGGGGGGCCCCCAGTGAAACCCAGCTAGCCCCTGAGGTGGACAATGGAATGTCAAGCGGCATTCGAGAGACTAAAGAGACTTTTTTCTACTGAACCCATACTGGGGCACTCGGACCTGGATAATCATTTCATAATATAGGCAGATGCAAGCGATATGGTGGTGGGAGCTTTTATTATTACAGGAAAATGATGAGGGGGCACTGAAACTGTGTGCATACACTTCCAGGAAATTCACTGAGACAGAACAACATTGGGCTGTACGGGAAAAGGAGGCTTATGTTGTGAGGTGGTCATTACTTACTTGGCATCATTTCCTTGAAGGAAATAAAATCCCCTTCCATGTCTGGACAGATCTGAAAAATTTGGAAGCACTAAAAACACCCAGAAAACTCACTCCTAAGCAAGCCTGCTGTTCTGAGCACTTTCACCAATTCCATTTCACACTTAAACACTTGCCAGGGGGAAAGAATTTCCTGACAGATGCACTGTCTTGCATGCTCCAATACAACAACACATGAACCATGTCTGACTCTAAACCACTTTTGCTTGAACCACAACTGGCAGCACCAGTAACCACCAGGCCCCAAGCTAAAATAATTTGGGTAGCCAAACTGGAATTGAATTCCGAAAGTCTTTGGAAACAGATGAATGGTTCCAGAAAAAGAGACATGTGTGAACAATCAAAGACAGGCTATCCTGGGTGGGAGAGAAGTTATGTATACCAGCCACCCAGAGGATAAACTTCATGCAGTTGTGCCATGATACAAAATCAGCAGGGCATTTTGGATTTGTAAAAACTTTACATTTAATTAAAAGGCAATTTTGGTGGCCATCCATGAAAAAAAACATAGAAAGCTACGTGGTCAGCTGCCCAACATGCACAACAGTCTCCCAGACTGTTACAATCAGTGGCGAACTCCTCAACCCCTGGAAAGAAATAGCCATGGATTATATAGTGGAATTACCAGAAAGCAACAGAAACACTGTCATCTGGGGAGTTATGGATTTATTTTCCAGACAAGTGCATTTTATTCCGACCGCAAAAACCTTAGCAAAACTATTTGTGCAGCAATTTACAGACTGCATGGGGCACCCCAATGCATCATATCTGATAGGGGAGTGCAATTTATGTGAAAATTTTGGAAGGAATTTTTATCCCTCTTAGGAACCACTCAGGGACTGTCATCTAACCATCATCCTCAAGGGAACAGCCAATCAGAATGCTCAAACTCAGTACTTGAGCAATACATAAGATGCTTTATTAATTTCCAGCAAACAAATTGGATGGACCTACTCCCTTTCACAGAAGTTGCTTATAATACTGTAGTCCACTCCAGCACAGGCTACACTCCTTTTCAAATAGCCACCAGTCAAAGTTTCAACCCTATGCCAGAACGAATCCCAAATGAATTGGAAATCCCATCGCTAAAAGAATGGATTGCACAATTGCAAAACACCTGGCCAGTGGTTAGGAAAGACTTAGACGAAGCTAGACAAGCATATAAAGCACAAGCAGATAAAAAAAGAGTCGAACCTCAACCATTCATTGTAGGAGAAATGGTATATTTGTCTACAAAATAGCTAAATCCCTTGTTGTTGTTAGCTGCAAAGTCGTGTCTGACCCATCACGACCCTATGGACAACGTTCCTCCAGGCCTTCCTGTCCTCTACCATATTCTGGAGTCCATTTAAGCTCAAGCCTACTGCTTCAGTGACTCCATCCTGCCACCTCATTCTCTGTCGTCCCCTTCTTCTATTGCCCTCGAACTTTCCCAGCATTAGGCTCTTCTCCAGTGAGTCCTTCCTTCTCATTAGGTGGCCAAAGTATTTGAGTTTTAGCTTCAGGATCTGGCCTTCTAAAGAGCAGTCAGGATTGATCTCCTCTAGGACTGACTGGTTTGATTGCCTTGCAGTCCAAGGGACTCGCAGGAGTCTTCTCCAGCATCAGAGTTCAAAGGCCTCAATTCTTTGGCGCTCAGCCTTTCTTATGGTCCAACTTTCACTGCCATACATTGCAACTGGGAAGACCATAGTCTTGACTATACGCACTTTTGTTGACAGGGTGATGTCTCTGCTTTTTAGTGTGCTGTCTAGATTTGCCATGGCTTTCCTCCCTAGGAGCAAGCGTCTTTTAATTTCTTGGCTACAGTCCCCATCTGCAGTGATCTTGGAGCCCAGGAAAATAAAATCTGTCACTACCTCCCTTTCTTCTCCATCTATTTGCCAGGAATTGAGAGGGCCGGATGCCATGGTCTTGGTTTTCTTAATGTTAAGTTTCAACCCAGGTTTTGCACTCTCCTTCTTCACCCGCAACAAGAGGCTCTTTAGTTCTTCTTCACTTTCTGCCATTAGAGTGGTATCATCTGCGTATCTAAGGTTGTTGATATTTCTTCCAGCAACCTTAATTCCAACTTTTGATTCATCTAGCCCTGCCTTTCTCATGATGTGCTCTGCATATAAGTTAAATAGGCAGGGCGACAGTATACAGCCTTGGTGGACTTCTTTCCCAATTTTGAACCAATCAGTGGTTCCATCTCCAGTTCTCACTGTTGCTTCTGGACCCGCATATAGAGACAAATAAGATGGTCTGGTACTCCCATCTCTTTAAGAACTTGCCACAGTTTGTTATGATCCACACAATCAAAGGCTTTAACATAGTCAATGAAGCAGAAGTAGATGTTTTTCTGGAACTCCCTAGCTTTCTCCATGATCCAGCGTATGTTGGCAATTTGATCTCTAGTTCCTCTGCCTCTTTGAAATCCTGACTGTACTTCTGGTAGTTCTAGTTCCACATACTGCTGAAGTCTAGCTTGTAGGATTTTAACCATGACTTTACTAGCATGAGAAATGAGTGCAATGGTGCGATAGTTTGAACATTCTTTGGCACTGCCTTTCTCTGGAATTGGAATGTAAACTGATCTTTTCCAATCCTGTGGCCACTGTTGAGTTTTCCAAATTTGCTGGCAAATTTAGTGTAGCACTTTTACTGCACTGTCTTTTAAGATTTTGAATAGCTCAGCTGGAATACTGTCACTTCCACTAGCTTTGTTGTTGCTGAGCTTTTCTAAGGCCCACTTCACTTCACATTCTAGGATGTCTAGCTCGAGGTCAGTGACCACCTCATTGTGATTATCAGGGACGTTAAGCTCATTCTTGTATAGTTCTTCTGTGTAATTTTGCCACCTCTTTTTAATCTCTTCTGCCTCTGTTAGGTCCCTGCCATTTTGGTCCTTTATCATGCCCATTTTTGCATGAAACGTTCCCTTCATCTCTCCAATTTTCTTGAAAAGATCTCTGGTCCTCCCTATTCTATTGTTTTCTTCTATTTCTTTGCACTGTTCATTTAAGAAGGCATTCTTATCTCTTCTAGCTATTCTCTGGAATTCTGCATTCAATTGAGCGTATCTTTCTTTTTCTCCCTTGCCTTTCACTTCCCTCCTTTCCTCAGCTATTTGCAAAGCTTCCTCAGACAGCCATTTGCTTTCTTGCATTTCTTTTTCTTTGCGATGGCTTTGGTTGCTACCTCTTGTACAATGTCACGAACCTCTGTCCATAGTTCTTCAGGCACTCTGTCTATCAGATCTAATTCCTTAAATCTATTTGTCACCTCTACTGTATATTCAACAGGGATATGATTTAATTTATACCTGAGTGGCCTAGTGCTTTTTCCTACTTTCTTCAGTTTAAGGCTAAACTTTGCAATGAGAAGCTCATGATCTGAGCCACAGTCAGCTCCTGGTCTTGTTTTTACTGACTGTATAGAGCTTCTCCATCTTTGGCTGCAGAGCATATAGTCAATCTGATTTCTGTGTTGACCATCTGGTGATGTCCATGTGTAGAGCCATCTCTTGGGTTGTTGGAAAAGAGTGTTTGCTATGACCATCGTATTCTCTTGACAGAATTCTATCAGCCTATGCCCTGCTTCATTTTGCACTCCAAGGCCAAACTTGCCTGTTATTCCGGTTATCTTTTGGCTTCCTACTTTATCATTCCAATCCACCATGATGATAAGGACATCATTTTTTGGTGTTAGTTCTATAAGGTGCTGTAGGGCTTCATGGAACCGGCCAATTTCATTCTCTTCAGCACTGGTGGTTGGGGCATAGACTTGGACTACTGTGATATTGAATGGTTTGCCTTGAATTCGAACTGAGATTATTCTGTCATTTTGAGGATTGTATCCCAGTATTGCTTTTCCTACTCTTTTATTGACTATGAAGGCTACTCCATTTCTTCTGAGGGATTCTTGCCCGCAGTAGTATACCTGATGGTCATCTGAATTAAATTCACCCATTCCTGTCCATATTAGTTCGCTGATACCTAAGATGTCAATGTTCAGTCTTGTCATCTCTTGTTTGACTACGTCCAGCTTTCCTTGATTCCTGGATCTTACATTCCAGGTTCCTATAGAGAAAAAATCTTTACAGCATCGGACATTCCTTTCACCACCAGACACATCCACAGCTGAGCGTCCTTTCGGCTTTGGCCCAGTCGCTTCATTCTTTCTGTCGCTACTACTACTAGCCCTGTGCTCTTCCCCAGTAGCATATTGGACGCCTTCCGACCTGAGGGGGTCATCTTCCAGCGTCATATCGTTTTGCCTTTTGGTACTGTCCATAGGGTTTTCATGGCAAAGATACTGGAGTGGTTTGCCATTTCCTTCTCCAGTGGATCACGTTTTGTCAGAACTCTCTGCTATGACCTGTCTGTCTTGGGTGGCCCTGCACGGCATAGCTCATAGCTTCATTGAATTACGCAAGCCCCTTCACCACGATAAGGCAGTAATCCATGAAGGGGAGCTAAATCCCTACAGCCCTGTAATATACTTGGGAAATACACTAGATTTCCCAGCCGTCTTGAAAGAGGCGGTGGTGAGACCCCTCCTCAAGAAGCCTGCCTTGGACCCAGCTATGTTAAATAACTTTCGTCCGGTCTCCAACCTTCGCTTTCTTGCGAAGATTGTTGAGAGTGTGGTGGTGCATCAGCTCCCTCTGGTTCTGGATGAAGCGGATTATCTAGAGCCGTACCAATCAGGCTTCAGGCCCGGGTACAGAACGGAGACGGCATTGGTCGCTCTGGGGTTTTTATTATGGCTCTTATTCATTTTACTGTTTTTATCTTGGGCTCCTATTTAATGCTTTTTTAATTTTTGTATTTTGTATTTTATATATTGCCCTGTTCACCGCCCTGAGTCCTTCGGGAGAAGGGCGGTATATAAATATAAATAAATAAATAATGTCTAAATGCATGGCCAAGTGATACCACTCCTGGGGTTGACCAGGGATCCCCCTGGTAGACACAAGCCTAAAATAAATTTGGCTCCAGGCCATTCTTGAAATGATGAACCAGGGATCGTTCAGTCCACCACTCAATTCTGCAAGCCACTTGTCGAAATTCACACACATATTTTTTTGCTGATCGACCTCTCTGCTTTACTTAATGGATATCCTTTTCACCCTGTAAAGCTATGGATCTGTCCTTGAATTTGGTTCTTAAACCTCAGATGAACAGATTGTAGTCCCATAGTTCAGCTCCTTGCTCATTGTACAAACTGTTAAGCCATTCTGCTGCTTCCCCCTCTAGGTTTGCTGCTACCAGGTTGATCATGGCAGCATGGTTGTGATAGGCATTGACACTTCTGTTTATGTGAGAGCGCACTTGGTTCAAGAAGAAAGTTAACTTCTCAGGGTTGCCATCAAACATAGGTTTGAAGGGAGGAGCTGCCACAGGTTGCTGTCTGTCTAAGAGAGTGTACAGCCACCTATACTGCTGCAATTGATCTCTTTGGTACCCTGCTGTCAGATCAACCCTTGGCAGGGGTCCTGGACTGATGTGGCATTGGTAACAGTGGTCAGGACTGAGTCATCAAGGGAGTGCCTCGGGGCTAACTCTATAATAATGATAATCTGGTCAGGTCTCATGTAGTCAATTAGATGGGACAATAGCAGGGG
>JAKJMR010000246.1:0-20725 GCA_024449315.1 Daboia siamensis | reverse complement strand
AGAATAGAATAGAATAGAATAGAATAGAATAGAATAGAATAGAATAGAGCTGGAAGGGATCTTGGAGGTCCTCTAGTCCAGCCCCCTGCTCAAGCAGGAGAACCTATACCATTTCAGACAAGTGAATGTCCAGTCTCTTCTTAAAAACCTCCAGTGATGGAGCGCCCATGATTTCTGAAGGCAAGCTGTTCCACTGGTTAATTGTCCTCACTGTTATATACTTTCTCCTTAATTCCAGGTTGCTTCTCTCTTTGGTCAGTTTCCAACCATTGTTTCTTGTCCTGCCCTCTGGTACTTTGGAGAATAATTTGACCCCCTCTTCTTTGTGGCAGCCTTTCAAATACTGGAATACTGCTATCATGTCACCCCTATTTCTTCTTTTCTTTAGACTAGCCAAACCCAAGTCCTGCAGCCATTCTTCACATGTTTTAGTCTCCAGGCCTTGGATCATCTTAGTTACTCTTCTCTGAACTTTTTCCAATGTCTCAACATCTTTTTTGTAGTATGGTGATCAAAATTGGTTGCAGTATTCTAGGTGTGGTTTCACTAGAATTTTATAAAGCAGTACTAATATTTGTGTGATTTTTATTCTATGCTTCTGTTTATACAACCCAGGATTGTATTAGCATTTTTCACTGTTGCTGCACACTGCTAGCTCATAGTCAAGTGATTGTCCACTAGGATTCCAAGGTCCCTCTCACAGTTACTGTTTTTGAGCCAGGTCTCACCTAATCTGTACTTATATCTTTGATTTTTCCTGCCTAAATGTAAAAGTTTGCTTTTCTCCACATTAAAACTCATTTTGTTGTATAGGGCTCATTGTTCCAGTTTGTCAAGATCTTTTTGAATCCTGAGCTTGTCTTCTGGGGTGTTGGCTATTCCTGCCAGTTTAGTGTCATCAGCAAATTTGATGAGTTCCTCTTCTATTCCCTCATCTAAGTCATTGGTGAAGATATTGAAGAATACTGGGCCTAATACAGCCTTGTGGTGCCCCACTGCTTACTTTTATCCATACAGATGTAGTACCATTGAGGACTACTCATTGAGAATGGTTTGTCAGCCAGCTACAAATCTATCTGGTGGTGATGTTGTCTATTCCACCTTTTTCTAGCTTACCAAGCAGTAGATTGTGGTCTACTTTGTCAAATGCCTTACTGAAATCTAACTATACTATGTCCACAGTGTTTTGCTTGTCTACTAATTTGGTCACTTTATCAAAGATTGACATAAGATTAGTTTTGCATGATCTGTTTATAACAAAGCTGTGCTGGCTACTGGTTATAACTTTGTTTGCTTCTAGTTGTTTGCAGATCTGTTTTTTGATTATTTTTTCCAGGATCTTCTCAGGTATTGATGTTAGACTGATTGGTCAATAGTTTCCTGGGTCTGTTTTTTTTTCCTTTATTGAATATGGGAACCATATCAGATTACCAATCATATAGATTAAATACTTGTTTTTTTTTCTTACTATAAACAATGAGAATGTTGCCTATTTTTATAGTTTGGAGTATATTTTGTGTGGAAGGTATGTGTATCTACACACATTAACTTTATTTTTTCCCCATACTGGAGATGATATGGAGTTTATTACTCTATAAATGTTCCTGTTTGTATAGATGTGTCTGTCCTTATTTCTTCAATACTTTTCTGAGAAGCTAGAGTAATGCATCAGCATGCATAATAGCACTTTCTTTCAGTTTTCTGTTTTTCTTCCTGAAAATTCATACCATCTTTGTTCTGTTTAATGGTTTGGCCTTAAAATTAATTACATGTCATGATACATTTTTGTAATTTCTAAATCACAAATTTTAGCTGCATTATCTATGTGACTGTAAAGTTAAAATAACCATCAGTGAAAGACCCTACAGATATAAAGATATAAATAAATAAATCCAAAATAGATGAAATCAATGTCCATTCACACCTGAAATCATATTGTAAGATTGTTCATCAAAGGTTCCTCATCAAGCTGAAGGGCAATGGTTGGAAACTGATGAAAGAGAGAAGCAACCTGGGATTAAGGAGAAACTTCCTGACAGTGAGGACAATTAACCAGTGGAACAGCTTGAGTTCAGAACTCATGGGCGCTCCATCACTGGAGATTTTTAAGAAGAGACTAGACAGTCACTTGTCTGAGATGGTATAGGTTCTCCTGCTTGAGCAGGGAGTTGGGCTAGAAGACGTCCAAGGTCTCTTCCAGCTCTATTCTATTCTATTCTATTCTATTCTATTCTATTCTATTCTATTCTAAATATTAAGTGTGTTGCCTTAGGGTTGAGTTCTGGGCCTCATGCTCTTCAGCTTATTTGCCATTCACTTGAAAAATAAGATGGAAGAAGAATTTTCAGATTTAGCAATGATACAAAGTTTAATAGGGTAACTGCTACCTTAGAAGACAGAAACAACTTTAAAACAATGTGCTCTGTTAGAGAAGTGAGCTATAATAACCAAATACAATTTAATAAAAACAAATGGAAATTTCCCCATATAGAAAAAGGAAATCAAATTCAGAAGTACAGCCTACATTAATCATTGGTAGTATTTTCAATTTATGTGTAAGCCTGATTAAATGTTGTTCTTAAAATCCCCTAGGATTTTTTTTTTAACTTCACTGAAGCTATGATGATAACCAAATTAAAGATTGGATGAAATTTTGCTATTCTTCCTTTTGTCTACTGTACCTACAATGCTACTTCATCATTATTAAGATAAATGCAACAGTAGAAGTTGCTTTATTTTTTCAGAAGTGGCATTTTACCAAAATACATATTTGAATACATATTAGATATGTTAAGATCAATTGTTAATAGAGACATTAGCTCTAGGGGTACTGTTTTGTAGTGGGCCTATCCTTTTTGGTCAGAAGATGTCCAGAAGGTGGTGCTATGAAGGTAGCCTGAGACAAGGGAGCAATTGTTTCTTGTTCTCCATTGAATTTAAAGAAGAACTTGTGACTTAGGTTCTCACTGTTAAAATCTAAAAAAACAGCTTTTGTAGATTAGATAATAGCAGAAATATTAAGCTTCTTAGAAAAATTGCTTGTGATCCCATTCATAAGGTTGATCATTTGGATTTCTCTTCTCAGAGTTTGCTATAAGAGTAAGGACACACACACACACACACACACACACACACTATGACTGATGTAGAATAACTGGTAGCAGCATATCTCAAGATGCACCAACATAGTTGTTAAAATATCAGCCAGACTGCAGTAGGTTGCTCCCATAATCTGTGACCTGTGTTCAAAACAACTGCCTAAAAAGATTAAGATTAGCCCAAATTAAAAGCCATGATTAAAAATGTCCATAATTCAAAGTGAAATTCTTAATCATTATCAGATGCAGAAAAACATGTGTAATAAAGTTTTCAGGATTCAGTAAAATTACTGTAATAATACTTTTGGGGAAATATTAAAAACATATTATTGATTTTATGAATAAATGCATTTTCTTGAATGGTTTTAGAAAGCTGTATGTATTCACATACAGACAGTGTTTAGAATAGGTAGTAGTCAGGATGTCTGCAGACATATTTATATTGGGTTGTTTAGATTGGCTACACCACTGTAATAATTTATAACAGTTTCAATGTAAACCTGCCATTGAGGAGGTCATAAAGGTCCTGTATTTTAACCATCATCATTTCAGATAAAGCCACACAGCTATTTCTCAAAGGAAATCTCCAGTTAAAACTGAAATATCTTAAAGATAAAATTTGCTTTTTAAAATTTAAACAATCTTGAACACCCATAAAGACCTCATTTTAACTGAGTTTTTGGTATTCTACAACTAGAGATAACTTAAAATGTATGTTTGTTTTGTTTTTTAGCAGAACCAATTTACCACTATTTATTAATACAAAATTTGGCCCATTCATTACTGGCAAAAAAGACAAAGGTTCGGTTACAAGGGCTCATTATGTCCCCAGAAAGCTAAAATAAACACATTAAAGATTCCTTCCACTACACCCAAGTAACGCATGCAGAGCAAAAGTTTTTGTGCTCTATTTGGAATGTTTTCCTCCACACAGACCTGGGGGAAGTTGAGAGGGAAGGTACCTTTAAACATACAAAGAAAGAGCTTTTCTGTTAGATGTTTTTGTGCCAGCCATGGCAGTTCCCAAAAAGGTCATCAGATGGGAGCAAAGAAGCATCTTTGCCCCCACTGATGGGTCAGGGGTCCCCGACCCCTGCAGCCCCATTGGTGAGAGAGTTTTATGGCAAGGGAGGGACTGAGGTCCCCCAATAAATACCTCTGCTCAGGGGCTACTCTCTCTCTAGCCCCAGTCTCTCTAGTCTCTAGTTTCTCTTTGTTCTTTCTTCTACTTGCTAGCTCATCCACGAGCTCAATCCAGGCATGAAGGCCTCCATGCCAGGGAATTCTTTCTATTTACTCTACGTTGAATAAAGCTTTAAACGATTGCATCCCTGCGTGCTGCTTTTTACTTGGAAGCTCCTTAACGAACCATCGACTTCGTGAGACCATCTCACAAATTGGTAGCAGAGAGGATGGTTTAAAGGCAAGGCTTCCAAGCCAGCAGCTAGAAGCAAGATGCCTGGAGGTTCCAGCAAGAACCCATTTGAGACGGATGGCAGGAGATCCCCGATTGTGACCAGGAGTCTTCAATCAAGGATGGCAGCCCTGCATCCAGCCCCTGGACCCAGCGGAGCGCCAGGGACCCCTTCGCATGCCTCCCCGAAGCTGCAAGCCACAGAGGGAAGCATGGAAGGCTTACAGTCCTCCCAAGACTGCCCAGACGCAGCGGAAACGGCCCGGGCCCAAGACAGCCGCCGCGTGGACCAGATGACTGAACAGGAACGCAAGGAGCTGCTCCGAACGCTCCTTGCAGCACAAAGGGCGACACAAGCCTCTCCACGGGAGTTGCCAGCGCAGGAGGCCTCTGGACACCGGGTGAGTCCTTCCCCAGCGCCCACGAGGCCCCCCAACATGGCGCCGGCCACCCTGAGTGACCCCGGGACCCCAGAGCTTTTGGCGCGAAATCTCCCGCCAAACTGTGACCTCCAGCTTCCTGTGGCAACCGGAAGCAAGATGGCGGCCCCCAGGAAACCCACGTGGCCTGATATTGATAGGCCCCAGCCAAGCCTCGAGGCCCAGCAATCGGCGGCATCCAGCCGAAGCGGCACAGAAACCCCCTGGTCCTCCCCACCAGAAAGCCTCAAAGCCTGCCCAGTCCTTTCCCCGGGGCCTAACTGCCGGGAGGGGTCCGGCCTGGAGCCTCCCAGCTACGTCCTGCAACCCTGGAGGGCCCCCAGTGAACCCCCGGGCCCTCCGGCCTACCTCTCGCCACCGCCCAGACGCCCTGCCTACCAGATGGCCTTCGGGGGGGCTCCGGACGAGGCCCCCTCCTCCAGCACCGTCTTCAGCCAGGGTCTTCAGGGCCAGCGATGGGCTCCTCTGAGCAATCCGGGCAATCCATTTGCCACCCAGCCCCCATCCTGCGATCTGCGCCCCCCGGGGAGTGTCCCAGCGCCGGGGGGGCTCCAGGAGGAATCTTCGGGGCTGCTGCAGCCTTGCACACCTGGGCCAGACCCTCCCCCTGCCTCCTGGGCTCAATTGAATCCTGAGCATGCCCAGTCGGGGCCGAGAAAAATACCTCCATCTGCCAGCAGAGGGGTCCCTCTTCCATTCACTTCAATGGAAAGTTCAAAGATCTATGACAATGCATTTAGAGCTATGAAAGATTCTACTCCATCGGCCTCTGCACTCTTCAATAAATTTGAAAAGCTGCAGCTTGGAGGGGAGAATTTCAGAAAATGGAATAAGGAAGTGCAGATGTATCTATTAGACCAAGGGACTCTAGAGATGGTTCTACGCCCCCCACCTCTTCCCTGGGGACCCCAAGAAGAGTGGTATCATAGGAAAGCATACACCACTCTGCTGAGTTCACTGGATACTAACTTGTACTCCAGCATTCCAGATGGGCTCACGGCTAGTGAAGTTTGGCGGTTATTATACAATTTATTCAACAGTGACACCATCGGTTCGATCACCAGACTCACAACTGAGTTTTATACAACCAAACTCAAGTTTGGGGCTAGTATGCCTGAACACCTAGGAAAATTGAAGACGCTTAGGGGAGAACTGATGTCCAGAGACTACCCTGTAAATGATGTGAACATGGTCGCTGTCATTCTGGCTTCCCTGGACATAAGTTGGAGCAATTTCATTGTTTCACTGGAGGGGACAACGAAGGAAGCCATGACTCTGTCCTACCTCACAGGGAGGCTGATTGAGGAAGACAGGAGGCGGAGAGATGCAGGAGAATACGACAAACCCACCATACAGCGAGCCAGCAGAAGGCACCACAGCTCAGAGCAGGTTAATGCTCTACTTAAGTGTTTCATCTGTGGCTCTGAGGGGCATCTGAAGAAAGACTGCCCCCATCACCAGCAAGGCCCCAGGCGTGGTCCCAATCAAGGAAGGGGCAAGGGGCAAGGAAGGGGGCGTGGCGGGGGCAAAGGCAGTGCCAAGGGCAATTTTGTGTGCACTTGTGCTCTCACCCCCACCACAAAAGCTGATACCCCCACTGACTTATGGTTACTGGACTCTGGAGCTTCATCTCACATAACCAATATGAAACAAGGGTTTAAAAGGTTAAAGAAAATTACCTCATCTGTCAAGGTGGCCAATGGTGATAAGGCTTTGGTTGTTGGGGAGGGCACTGTTTCTGTACCCGGGCTGGGAAAAGTTGATGGGGTTTTACATGCTCCCTCCATTGCCAACAACCTATTAAGCATCATCAAATTATGTGACGATGACAAGGTGCAAGTCTTATTTCGCAAAGGGGGAGGTCATGTCACCCGGAACCAGAGGGTCATTGGAAATATTGCCATCATAAATGGTCTGCCATACTTCTCCCCTGAGAACCCAGCCACAGAGGACAGTCCACCGGGTGCCACCTCAGAAGGGGCCTGCTCACGGAAAGAGAGAAAGCCCCCACAGCCAGCCCCAAGGCTGTCTAAGGAGCGCAAGGCCGAAGCCGTTGCGCCCAAGCCACCTCAGCCAGCCCCACGCCTTTCCAAGGGCAATGCAGACAAGAAACCCGAACCTGGGCAGGCAACTAAAGCACCGCTCGAGGCAACCAGAGCCAAGAGGGTGTCAATGGGGAAGCCGCTCCACGATAAGTGTGCCCATCTCCTACACCGAAGATTAGGTCATGCGAGCTTCCCTGTGGTTAAAAAGATGGGAGAGTTTGCTGAGGGAGTCCAGCTCAAGGATTGTGAGGTGTTCCTGGACTGTGCCATCTGTAAGAGCACAAAGAGGAAGGTGGCCCCCATCCCTAAGGTGTCACTACGTAAGGCCCAATACCCGTACCAACTAGTACATATTGATCTGGTTGGGCCATTCACACCATCCCTAGGGAAGAGACAGTATTTTCTCACTGCCGTTGATGATTTTTCACGGTACGGCCACGTGTATACCCTCACAGAAAAATCCGAAGCTTTTGATGCCATAAAATCACTGTACAACCTCGTAGAGACCCAATATAAGACGAAGATCGCTCAACTCCAGAGCGACCGCGGGGCTGAGTTCATGTCCCGGAAATTTCAGCACTGGGTAAAGCGTAAGGGCATCCGACATTTTCTTACAGCGCCCTTCACCCCTGCCCAGAACGGCGTGGCAGAGAAAAGAAATGGAATCCTGCAAACTATGATGCGTAGTCTGATTGCGGACGCTGGGGTCGCAGAATCATACTGGGCAGAGGCAGTACACTACGCCAATTACACCTTAAACCGCACCTGGAGCAGTGTTGTGGACCAGACCCCATATTTTCTGGTCCATGGTAGGAAACCAAGTCTGGGACACTTGCGGGTGTTTGGCTCCTATGCTTGGGTGCACATCCCCAAGCAGCTGCGGAAGAAGGGGAGGTCTGTCTCCCAGAGACTAAGGTTCTTGGGTTATGCTCATGGCTCCAAGGCCTACCGTTTCCTGGGAGAAAGGGGCAGGACTGTGATTTCCCAATCTGCCTCCTTCGAAGAGGACTCCAATTGGACTCAGATCCACTCAAATGATCTGAGCCCATATGTCAGCAAGGACACACCAACCACGACATCACCTGAGACGACCACATACCCTGCCACCGACGAGAGCGAGAAACAAGACGAAGATGCCACCCTACCTGGTTCAGGTGGGGAGGATGAGCCATCCAGTCCCGAGGCGACGCCTCAGAGACCCGCGATACCCAGCACCTGGGACCGAGGGTCTTCACATCCCGGTCGTGAAATGCCAGCTGACAAGGAACCCGCGGAACAAAAAGGCGGTGAGTGGCAGGAGGTCAGGAGATCAAAGCGGTCCAACAAAGGAATCCCGCCAAAGAGAATCGACATTGGGCACATCGCGTCAGTCAACAGCGTTGTGGTCACCCCAAAATCTTTCTCTGACATCCAGGAGCTGCCCATCGAAGAACAGGAGAAATGGCAGCTCGCGATGGAGCAGGAGATGGCGAGCCTGAGAAAGCTCAAGGTCTTCACCCCCAGGCAACCACCAAAGGAGAGGAAAGTCATTGGCACAAGGTGGGTTTTCAAGGCTAAACCACTTGCCAATGGCCTCTACCTGTATAAGGCCCGTTTGGTAGCTCAGGGGTTCGCCCAGCGCTACATGGAGGACTACGTTGAGACCTACTCTCCAACCGTCCGGGCAGAGAGCGTCAAGGCCACCCTCGTAACTGCAGCCGCTCTGGGGGAGGAAGTTTTCCAATTCGACATCCAGACGGCTTACCTCCACGCCAACTTGGACCGGGAGATCTACGTGAGGGCCCCTCCTGGCTACCAGCAGGAAGGGGAAAACACATGGCTACTTCAAAAAGGGTTATATGGCCTCAAGCAGTCGGGAAAACTATGGTACGACTGCCTTAGAAAAAGTTTAGAACGAGTTGGTTTCAGTGCATCCCATGCAGATGAATGTGTTTTCACACGCAACTCCAAGGGTACCACAGAACGGGTGTTAGTTTATGTGGACGACCTCCTATATGTAGGGCCTGACAAGGAAGGGTGTGATGAATTTGCCAAGGCCCTGGAAGAAAAGTTTACCCTGAAGTCTTTGGGACGGGTTGACAAGTACTTGGGTGTGCACATCTTGGCCACTAAGGGGGGGTTCGCCCTATCTCAAAAAGAAAAGATTGAGGAGTTACTGGCCAAATGTAAAATGGCAGAATCTAACCCAACGCGTAGCCCGATACAAAGCGACTATTACAATCACAATCACAAGGACAGTCCTGAGTTCACAGATAATAAGCTTTACAGATCTGTGATTGACTCCTTGCTATACATCAGCAATTGGAGCAGGCCTGACATAGCTTTAGCCGTGAATCTACTGTCCAGGCATGTGGAACAGCCAAAGGATTTCCACTGGACTGCTGTTAAGAGGGTACTTAGGTACCTCAGGGGCACGACCGATGCTCTCCTTGTGCTAGAACCAGAGAAGGGGGAGACGGCCCAGCTCTCGGCTTACTCGGACGCAGACTGGGCTGGTGACACTAAGTGTAGACGGAGCACCTCTGGTTTCCTCATATTACTAAATGGCTGTCCTATCCATTGGCATGTTAGGCAGCAAAAATTTGTTTCTTGCTCCACGGCCGAGGCGGAATATGCCAGCCTCTCGGACACGGCCAATGATTTGATTTGGTTCGATGCTCTGATAACGAGCATCTGGGCACCTCCTCCTCTGCCCATCCAAATTCAAGAGGATAATATGGCTGCAATTGCAATCTCGGGGGCATATGCAGTGGGCTCTAGGTCCCGCCACATAGACATACGCTACAAAAATGTCAGGCAGCTTGCCAAAATGGGGTTTGTACATGTTGAGCATTGTAATACAGATGACCAGATAGCTGATCTGTTCACCAAACCTGTTCCCATTGACCGGCACAACCTTCTGTGTAAGCGTTTGTGTTTGGTCTTCTGAAAGTGTTTATGCATGTCTATGATACCTGCTCGCCCCCTCACACACATTCACTGGTCCCTGTCATTGGCTGGCAAGAAGGGGAATTGTTAGATGTTTTTGTGCCAGCCATGGCAGTTCCCAAAAAGGTCATCAGATGGGAGCAAAGAAGCATCTTTGCCCCCACTGATGGGTCAGGGGTCCCCGACCCCTGCAGCCCCATTGGTGAGAGAGTTTTATGGCAAGGGAGGGACTGAGGTCCCCCAATAAATACCTCTGCTCAGGGGCTACTCTCTCTCTAGCCCCAGTCTCTCTAGTCTCTAGTTTCTCTTTGTTCTTTCTTCTACTTGCTAGCTCATCCACGAGCTCAATCCAGGCATGGAGGCCTCCATGCCAGGGAATTCTTTCTATTTACTCTACGTTGAATAAAGCTTTAAACGATTGCATCCCTGCGTGCTGCTTTTTACTTGGAAGCTCCTTAACGAACCATCGACTTCGTGAGACCATCTCACATTTTCTATAGGTGGTAAGATGCCATATTTGCTTTCTAAAAGGCATTCTGAGATTTGACTACAGTTAGTCATTCTTTTTTTAGTTTTTTTTTTAGTTATAAGCAATATCCCAGGAGGGTCTGTAAACTGCATGCACTTCTAGTGGTAATAGTATATTGGCCTGCAAAGTACTCTCTAGATTAGGTATCCTAATTTGCATAGAACAGCATGTTTATGCTTGAAAAGTGGGCTTTTTAAATCACCAACATGATGGGATGGAATAAGGACACTACCCTGTGGTCTACCCAGCTTAAGATATTAGTAGGTACTCAACATTCATTTGGACTTGGACCCAAGTCTTGGACTGCATAGAATAGACCTAAATTATGATACTGGCAAGCATTCATAAGAAAGGCACCTGAAGTTGGGGGACAATGCTAAGTAAGGTACCCTAAGAAGATTATAGCAGGAAACTCCAAGCTGCTCCCTTGGGGCAGTAGGTGGTGCCAGTTCTGAAGACCCAAAAGATTTCTGGGAGAGAGGTTTGAGACTTCTAGTCTGCCACCTGTTGGCTCAGCCCTGATCATTACAACCTGTCGGCTGGTCTGATAACAAAATAACAGAATATCAGAGTTGGAAGAGTCTTTGGAGGTCCTAGTCCAACCCCCTACTCAAGCATGATAATTTTTTACTTTATTAGTCTTCTCTGCACTCTTTCCAAAATCTCACCATCTTTTTTGTATCATAATGACCAAAACTGAACACAGTGTTTCAAGTGTAGTCTTACCAAGGCATTATAAAGTGGTAATAACATTTCACTTGATCTTGTTTCTATCCCTCTGTTGATGCAGCCTAGGACTGCAATTGCTTTTTTGGCAGCTGCAGCACACTGCTGGCTCATATTTAAGTGATTGTGCACTAGACTCCTAGATCCCTTTCACAGTTACTGATATTGATATAGGTACCATCTATTCTACATTTGGTTTTTCTTGCCTAAATGAAAAGCCTTACTCTTCTCACCACTGAATTGCATTTTGTTGTCATGATCCTTCTGCTTCCTGAGCCTTTCTTCTAAAATGTTGGCTATTCCTCCTAGTTTCATGTCTTCTGCAAATCTGATCACTTATTCTTCTATCCCCTCATCTAAATTGTTTATGAAGATGTTGAAAACTACTGAGCCTAAGACAGAACCTTGAAGTAACCCAATGAATGCTTCCCTCCATATAGATGTAGTTCAATTAAGGACTACACATTGACTGTGGGTGGTCAGCCAGTTATGAATCCATCTGTTGGAGATGATGTCTAACTCACATTTTTCTATCTTACCAAGAAAATAACTCAATTCAATGGCACCATGCCATAAACCTTTTATCCAGCACTTGAAGTTCTACACTTTAAAAATAAATATTAAACTTGCAAATCACATACATGCTCCCATGCATTCCTAGACACTTGAATAAATGCAAACAAACTAACAACATAATTTGTTTGACGTGGTTCCAATAAACAAGACCAAACAAATCAGAACTCCAAGGCTAGAGATTTCCTCAAAGAACTTGTTAATTAGTTACATAGTATCTGTGCGGTCAAAAGTGAAACCAAGTCTGAAATTCCCTCCAAAGAGTCACACTATTACAAAGTTAAATTTCCCACCCCAGTGCTAAGCAATCAGCTATATTTCCCAATAGAATAGTTTGGCGGGCTTTCTACCCAACTGCTCACCCTCCCAATCCAACCGGCAGAAATGACCTTGGTTGCCACAGGACAGTGAATCGTTTAGACTAGCAGAATTCCTCTGCACCCTGTACCATCTTTATGACAACCTAGAATGAGCAAGATGGCTTCAGATATTGTTATAAAGATCTTCTGTTTTATAATTCATGTCCACACTTTCTGTTTTGCTGCACCATATTCTGGAATGGCTTCCTTTCTCCTTTTTTCTTTATATTTTTTCTCATAGCCAAAAAAGTGTTTTGGGAAAAACTACCAAAACCTCTTTGTAGTCGTGTGTAGCTGATATTGTATTCTGTTTTCTTCTGAATCATTTTTGCTTCATTGTAAGGTCATAAATTGCCTAGAGAAAGAACCTGTATAGAACTCTATGCACTCTATGCAATGCCAAAGAAGTAACTAATAAAACCAATACAAATGTTGTACCATTTTGGTGCCCATCTTATCTAAGACACGATTGCTAGAGATGGCTAAAAGTAGCAGAGGCAGCAATATTCTTCCCTTCTCTTTCCTGGAGATGAAAGATTTATGAAACTGGGCCAATCAATAACATATTTGCTTTATAATGAGCAGATAATGCCCCAAATACATTATTTTAGAAATCACAAGCTATAATTATGGTTACCTTTACTCTTATTTCATATATATGTTTGTGTGTCTGTGTCTGTCTAAAATATTGTGATTGAGCAGCCTCTGATTTGGTTTGAATTAAAAGTTATGGTTAAAAGATTGGACAGCCATTTGTCCAAAATAGTATAGGTCCCTTCAACTCTGTTACACCATCATTCCATAATATTAATATCTAAAAATAAAAATTTCAGTTTAAATTTTATTTTTAAAAAATCTTCTAAATTTTGGGAATTATGAAAAATAAACATCTAGAATTTTGGGGGTGGGGATCTAACAAGATGGCCCAATGTTCCAACTGAGAGATGGCATAGCTAAGAGATCACCCAGTTGTGAGGCAACCCAGTGTGCCAGTTGAGAGGCAGCCTGGTGGCCCATCTGAGAGATGGAAAGACAGCCCAGTGACCCACCCTGGCAGCTGAGCAGAGGCAGTGAGGTGCAAATGGAAGTCACTGAGCAGAGGTGAAATGGAGCTAGGTGGAAGAGCAGCACGGTGGACCAGCAGTGGCTGAAAGCAGTGCAGCAGAGCAGCTGAGCAGTGGCTAAACACCCAGATCAGCACATTGTGCCTGAAAACCCCCGCAGTGGCCAGTCAAACAAAGGGCAAGAAGGCAGGGAGGAAAAGGATAAGTACATAACACTTGTGGTCAGGGAGGAAAGGGATAAAATTTCAAAGCAGGGTCAGAGCTAAGTATCTCCTAGAAAAAAGCTTGAGATTTCCAACATAAAGAAGTACATAACATTTCATAAAGGGCCAAGAATGTTTGTAAATTTTTAAATCTAAAATTTCTAAAAAATTTTTTTTAAAAAATCCTTTTTTCCAAAAAAAATTAATATTCAATTTTTAAATTCTTTTTTCAGTTTTTTAATCTTTTTTCAACTATTTAATTTCTTTTTAATTTTAAATTCCATTTTTAAAATCTTTTTCAATTTTAAAATTCTTTCAATCTTTTTATAAAATTCTTTTTTCAATTTTTTTCAATTTTTCAATTTCTTTTTTCAACTAAACATTTCAAAAAAGTTTACTTATTTTAATTCTTTAGAAAATTTTAAATTCTTAATGATCTAAGAGGAAAAAATAAAAAATCATGGAAAAAGAGATAGACATTTAAAACAAGGAAAATAGTGATAAATTTTTCAAGACAGAGCACAAAGGGTCAAGAACTTTTGTAAACCATTCTAAACTGACACTTCATAATGGGGGAAATAAATTTTTAGAACATTTTAATTTTTTAACAAAAAAATCATGGACATAAAGTCTGACATTATATTGACTTGCAAAATATGTCATATGTTTGAGCATATGCCCACAGAAGACCCAAACTATATATGTATTGAATGTAAATTATATGAATTACTAGAAGAAAAAATAAAGTCTAAAAGCAACTTTAGCCAATCTGAAACTCAATGAACAAAGTGAGAATCGCCAATGTAAACAAGACCACACCAAAATAGGGAAGAAACAGCTTTTTTTAAAATTGACCTCATATATGTATAAAAAAAGGGATGCAGTGGCTCAGTGAGTTAGGACACTGAGCTTGTCGATCAGATGGTCGGCAATTTGGCGGGTCGAATCCTGAGTGCCGCATAACAGAGTGAGCGCCTGTTACTCGTCCCAGCTTCTGCCAACCTAGCAGTTCGAAAGCACATAAAAATGCAAGTAGAAAAATAGGGACCACTATGGTGGGAAGGTAACAGTGTTCCGTGAGCCTTTGGCGTCTAGTCATGCTGGCCACATGACCACGGAGACGTCCTCGGACAAGTGCTGGCTCTTTGGCTTTGAAATGGAGATGAGCACTGGCCCCTAGAGTTGGAAACAACTAGCACGCATGTGCAGGGGAACCTTTACCTTTACCTCTTTTATGTATAAAAAGAAAAGCGATATACCCAAATTGAATACAATAGGGAACAAACAGCTTCCCCAAAAATGACCCTAAATATGAACCTAAAGAGGAAAACCAATGGAAGCATGTCATTTTTAGAAGAAAACAGCAACAAAGAGCAAAGCCCCTACTATCTTACCCTAGCCCACTCTAATGAAGCCCTTATGGAACTGAACAATTGCTTTCATAGCCTCCCCCTGGGAGAAAATATACAGACACTCACAAAAAAGCATTCATCAATAGTTTCTAAAAAAAAAAAAAGAGGCACAACCCAGCATTCCTGCAACAGGAAGAAAAGTATTCCAGACTTCCCTAGGGAAAAAAGGTGAAAATTGGTGACAGGAGAATCAATTCTTTGGGGAACAGAAACTATAATCTGCAGATCGAGGCAGTCAATATAGGGAGGTATGTTGTCTCCCTGGAGCAAAAATCAAATTAACTGAGAACCTTAATAAAATAATCAATCCCACTGATTAGTACTCCTTTGTTCCCTACACGTGCAGACCAATGACACAACAATGAATCTAAAAACAATAGCAAGAGATTATGAACAGCTGGGGAAGAAAGTTAAAGAATTAGGAGCTAAAGTGGTATTTTTATCTATACTTCCCACAAAAGGCCAACTGTCCAGGTTCCAACAGAGAAGACCAAATAAATCAGAACTCTGAGGCTTGAGATTTCCTCAAAGAACATGTTTATTGGATACATAGTATTGGCATGATCAAAAGTGAAATTAAGTCTGAAAATCCCTTCAAAGAGAAACAATATTACAAAGTTAAACTTCCCACCCAAATGCTATGTAATTGGCTATGTTCCCCAATAGAAGAGTTTGGCGGGCTTTCTAAGCAAATGCTCATGCCCCCATCTAACTGACAGAAATGACCTTGGATCCCACAGGACAGTAAAATGTTTAGACTAGTAGAAATCCTCTGCAACAGGCAAGCAGGTAGACCGGGAGATCCCTGTAACTCCTCGACGTTCTGAATGGTCATGAAGGCCACCTAAATATCTACAAGATTATGTAAAACAATTGAGAGTTTGTGCTATCTAGGGGGAAGGGGTATAATGTATTGGCCTTATCTGTTTTAATTCACTTGCTTAATGTCTGACTGCTTGCTTAATGTCTGACCTACTTTCTGTGTGTTACGTAACGGTTGTTGTTGCTGAGCTAGACTTGCTGTCACAAGGCTGATAATTAGGTTTGGGGCAGGAAACTGCTACTTTAAACCTATTGGTCACCGCCTAGAGGCCAACCACATAAATAGCTGCACAGCAGCTATTAGCTTGCTTCTGTTCTGTTCTGAGTTAGAATAAACTTGTTGCTGTTTCTTCATCTTGCTGAATGCCTCAAGAACCGAATATTTAACAGTCTCCATTACCTACTTGAAGGTCTAAGGCAAGGAATGGAGTGAACCTCACAAGAACTGGAAAGAATATATTTGGAAAATCCTGGCTTATCTTATCAGAAGGGCCTTAAACAAAAATTGAGGGGAGAAGGGGAGTCAATCGTCAAGAAGTTTGAACTTAAAACCACTAGATAACCAATCATATAAGGAGGCAGGGAGTAAAGAGAAAGAAGAAGAAAAAAGGAAAAACACAATGAAGTAGAAAGTGATGGAAATGATGGAAACCCCAGATACAAAGTAGGAGACATAAGAAACATACCCAAGACCCATAAAGGACTCAAATGCCTAAACACGAAAACTCAAAGTTTAGGGAACAAACGGTAAACTTGAAGCACTAGTACGTGAAGGTAAATAAGATATAATTGCCATTATTGAAACATGGTGGGATAAAACTCATTACTGGAATGCACTGATGGAAGGATACAAGCTATTCAAAAGAAACAGAGCTAACACAAGAGGAGGTGGAGTTGCATTATATATAAAAGAATACTACAGCTGTACAGAAATCTACAAAAGCAAGGATGAAAACCTCCTAGAATCCATATGGGTCAATATAAAAGGAAAAAAGAATGGCATTGTTATAAGCCACCCAACCAAGCAGAAGAAATAGATTAACTTTTTGCTAAACAACTAACAAATGAATGGAAATATACCACAGTAGTAATGGGAGACTAACTATGCTTATATATCAGCTGGGAGACAAACTCTGCAGCAAGTGGTAGATAGAACAGATTCCTAACCAATCTAGCTGACAACTTTGTCATCCAAAAGTAGAGGTGGGAACCAGAGGAAAAGCTATACTGGACCTAATTCTTATTAATAGATAAGAAGTGATAGAGGGAGTTAAGGCTGCCAGAACCTTGGGTGAGAATGACCACATCATATTGGAATTCAGCATAATGCAAACACGAGTAATAGATCATAATTCAGCCAGTGTCTTAAACTTTAAAAGAGCTGATTTTAAAAAAAACTCAAGAAAACTCAAGAAGAGTGGGAAACTGAAAAATAAGATAATAAAAGCCCAGTTCCAGCATAATACCATTGGGAAAAAAACAAGATATCCAAGAAGAATCCAGTATTGCACAAAGATATCTCTGATAAACTGAAAGACAAAAAGCACAAGTACAAAATGGAAAGAGGGACACATAACTAAAGAAGAATATTAGCATCTCCAAAGATGAAATCAGGAAAGCAAAGGCTCAGAATGAACAAAGACTTGCAACAAAAGTCAAAAATAAAAAAAAAGTTTGTTTCAACATATAAATAACAAGAAAAAAGTCAAGGAAACTATACATCCACTTAAGAGAGAAGATGGCAAGGAAGTAACAGGAGTAGAAAGAAAGCAGACCAGTCATTCTTTGCATCTGTCTTCATGCAAAAAGAAACTATAGCCCAACCTACCAAAAACCTAACTATAAAAGACAGACTAGAAATAAAAATTAAAATCAGAAAGGAAATGGTTAGAGAACAGCTATCTGATCTTGACAAATATAAATCACTGGGATCTGCTGGATTATATCCCAGAGTTCTGAAGGAGCTGACAGATGTTATTTTAGAACCATTATACCATATCTTTCAAAAATCTGGAACATCAGGGAACTACCTAAGGATTGGAAAATGGTTGATGTGGTTCTCATCTTCAAAAAAGGGGGGGATACAGACCCGGAAAACTACAGACCAGTCAGCCTAATATCAATACCTGGAAATATACTGGAAAAGCTAAACAAGAAACAGATCTGCGAACATCTAGAAACAAATAAAGTTATAACTAGTAGCCAGAATGGCTTTGTTAAAAACAGATCATGCCAAACCAATCTTATTACATTCTTTGACAAAATGACTAAATTAGTAAATCAGCAAAATGCTATGAATATAGTATACTTAAGAGTTCAGCAAAGCATTCAAAAAAGTAGACCACAACCTACTGCTTGGTAACCTAGAAAAATATGGGATAGACAACATCACTGCCAGATGGATTTGTAACTGGCTGAAAAACTGTACTCAACAAGTCATCCTTAACGGTATACATCTACATGGAGGGAAGTAAGTAGTGAGGTAACAGAAGGTTCTGTGTTATGGCCAGTACTCTTCAATATCTTCATAAATGGATAAGAGAATAGAAAGGGAACTCATCAAATTTGCATATGACACTGAGTTGGCAGAAGGCAAGCTCAAGATCCAAACAGATCTTGACAGACTTGAACAATGGGCCCTATCCAGTGGTGGGATTCAGATACTTGAACAACTGGTTCACTGCTTGGATGTCATTTATGGAAGGGAGCCAGGGAGGCCTTCCAGGCCCAGAACGGCCCACCAGAAGTGCATCCATGCCATTTCTGTATGTCTATTCACCAGAAGTGGGCCAGAAATGGGGCCGTTCTGGGCCTGGGAGCCTCCCCAGCTCAGAACGGACTTCAGGAAGTGGTGTGGACACACTTCTGGTGGTCGGTTCTGAGCCTTGCAAAAAAGGGCTAGGGCATCAGCTGGTTTGCTGAAGTCAACAAAAAATTAGCTAGCAGTTCTACCAACCAGTGTAAACTGGATGAATTCCACCACTAGCCATATCCAACAAAATGAAATTTAATGTGAAGAAAAGCGAGGTTTTACACTTAGGCAGGAAAAACCAAAGGTACAAGTACAGATTAGGCAAAACCTGGCTGAAAAACAATAACTGTGAGAGGGATATTGGAGTCCTAGTGGACAATTGCTTAAATATGAGCCAGCAATGTGCAGCAGCAGTGAAAAAAACTAATTTGATCCTTGCTTGTATAAACAGAGCATAGAATCAAAATCAAGTGAAGTATTAGTATCACTTCAAAAGCCTTAGTAAGGCCACACCTGGAATACTATATCCAGTTTTGGCCACCACATTACAAAAAAGAAGTTGAGGCTTTGGAAAAATTGCAAAGAAGGCCTGGAGACTAAAAAATATGAAGAACAGCTGCAGGATTTGGATTTGGCTAGTCTAAAGAAAAGAAGGACTAGAAGTGACATGATAGCAGTATTGCAGTATTTAAGAGGTTACCACAAAAATGAGGGGGTCAACTTATTTTCCAAAGCACCAGAGGGCAGGACACGAAACAATGGATGGAAACTACTCAATGAGAGAATTAAGGAGAAACTTCCTAACAGTGTGTCAGGACCCACCTCAATCCACATCTTAGGAAATAAGAACTCTTGGATGCCAGTTTAGTCCAAAAGGAAAATGTTTACTAGGATGGAATCGATTGTAGCAATACAAGACGGAATCTAACAAAGTTACATTTCAATCCTATATAAAGCATTCCCATTTCAGCCCCCTCCCCTCATCCATTTGGTCAAGCTCACATCATTTACTTAGGTGTCAGGCCCTTCCGTGGGAAAGGAAACTCTCCTTGGTTTTATTGTTATTGCTTCTTCCTTTTTCAGTTGTAAATGAAGATGCGATCCAGATCTGTCTCTCCCCCTCCCTCCCCCAGATCAGACGTTCCCCTGTTGTTTGAAGATCCCTTATTTCAATCTAAGTAACCTTCCTCTCCCCAACCCCCCTCGGAGAGATTGCAGAATCCCCAGAATAAGCACAATGTTCTACCTAAACATTTATGAAATGTGATATAAATGGATTCTGACATTCGGCTCTCCTTTGAGAAAAAAGATGAGTCTGTGGGGAAAAGAAAACATATAAATGTTTGCCTGGTTTGTTCGGATATTCTGTATGAAACCTCTTAAACAACTTAGGTGCTTTAACATGGACTTTTTTAACCCACTCATTTTCTGAGGAGGGGAGGTGTTTCCATGCCACTAAATATTGTATCGTTCCATGGTGTTTTCTGGAATCTAAGATTTCTTTCACTTCAAAATGTTGTTCTCCTTCCACCATGATGGGGGATGGTGGTGGTGGGATTTTTGCTCGTAGTGGTGATTGTTGTTCTCTCTTTATTAGACTGCAGTGAAAGGTTGGGTGTATTCGTCTAAGATTTCTGGGTAGTTCTAATTCAACTGTTACTGGGTTTATGATTCTTTTATTTGGAAAGGGTCCAATATATTTTAGTCCTAGTTTTTACAGGGTTGGAGTGATTTCAGGTATTTTGTGGATAAATATACCATCTCTCCTACCCTAAATGGTGTGGGATTGGTTCTTTTTTTGTCTGCCTGTGTCTTGTATGCTTTTCTGGCATCTTCCAACGCTTTCCTAAAGATTGGCCATGTATTTTGTAATTGGGCAATCCATTCCTTAAGATCAGGGATGACCGGTTGTTTTGGGGTTAGTTCTGGTATTGGGTTGAAACTCTGGCCTGTAGCTACTTGAAAAGGGGTGTAACCTGTGCTTGAGTGGACTGCATTATTATTTGCTACTTCTGCGAAAGGCAGTAGGTCCGTCCAGTCGGACTGCTGAAAATTAATAAAGCATCTCAGATATTGTTCAAGTATATTATTAAGTCTTTCAGAAGCTCCGTCTGTCTGAGGATGGTGACTAGATGACAGTCCTTGGGTGGTTCCTAAGAGGGATAAAAATTCTTTCCAAAATGCCGACGTAAATTGCACCCCTCTATCAGATATGATGCGTTGTGGTACTCCGTGCAATCTGTAAATATGCTGTACAAAAAGTTTTGCTAATGCTTTTGCAGTCGGGATTTTTTGGCAAGGTATGAAATGTATTTGCTTAGAGAACAGATCTGTGACAGTCCAGACTACAGTGTTTCCAT
>JAKJMR010000245.1:2089884-2107631 GCA_024449315.1 Daboia siamensis | reverse complement strand
CTGTTATCGTTTAGCCTGCTGTCTCTGAGTGGTCTGTAGCCACTTCAGCCGGCATCAAGCTCCCTTCATCCTGTGCGCTCCCACAGGGAGGGTCTTCTCAGGGTACTGCCGGTAAAAGATTGCTGGCGGACAATACCCAGGGGGAGGGCCTTCTCTGTGGGTGCACCTGTTCTTTAGAACCAGCTGCCTGTAGAGCTTAGGACTGCCCCTGACCTTTGCTCATTCTGCCGGGACCTGAAGACCTGGCTCTTTGAGCTTTCTGGGCTGGACTGAGAGTATTAATTGGGGTTTTAATTGGATTCTAATTGGGATTTTTATTTATTCAAGGTTAATGTAATCATTTTAATTGTTTTTAATTTTGTAGTTGTTGTATTGTTTTTTTTAAACCTTGTGAACTGCCCTGAGTCCTACAGGAGAAGGGCGGTATATAAGTTTAATAAATAAATAAAATAAATAAATAAATAATAAATTACTGCTGTGTTTCTGAATATTAATAACATTTGTACTGATAATGTGGAATGCCCCATATCAGAATGATAAGTTCATGAAATGGCTATGGGAAAGGTTTGTTCCATATAAGGAAAATTCCTCATACAGAATAGGACAAAACTGTGTGGCTAAATTTGTCTTCCTAGTACATGAAGGCAGATATGACATTGTTGCCATTACCAAAACATGGTGGAAACCTCTCCAGCCTCAGATTTTAAATAACTGTGTCCACTTTCTGCCCTTTAGAGTTGGTAATGAAACCTTTATGGCTAGTACAAACACGACCTAGGAGTTGGAAGGATTGAAGAGTTTTTTTATTTAATAAATGAAACAAAATACATACTTGGGCAAAAAGCTGAATCAAATTATAGGAAGTTAAAGTAAAGGTAAAGTTTCCCCCGCACATGCGTGCTAGTCGTTTCCAACTCTAGGGGCCGGTGCTCATCTCCGTTTCAAAGCCGAAAAGCCAGCGCTTGTCTGAGGACGTCTCCATGGTCATGTGGCCAGCATGACTAGATGCCAAAGGCAAATGGAATGCTGTTACCTTCCCACCATAGTGGTCCCTATTTTTCTACTTGCATTTTTACGTGCTTTTGAACTGCTAGGTGGGCAGAAGCTGGGACAAGTAACAGGCGCTCACTCTGCTACGCGGCACTCGGGATTCAACCCGCCAAACTGCCGACCTTCTGATCCACAAGCTCAGCGTCCTAACCCACTGAACTAATCGTCCTTTATCAGCCAACAGATGAGCAAATAGAGGGGAAGGATGTATGAGCAAAAGTAAAACTACACAACTGAGCTACACTCTATTGTAAAAAGACAAAATATTGCTGGGACCCCTGTTTATACTTTGTCAGCCATTTGATGATATCCACATGGAGAGTTATCTGTATGGAGGTTGTTGGAAAAAGGTTTTTTGCTATAAATATTGACTTTCCCATTATTTTCCATTGCTCCAAATATTTACTTCTAATGTTAACATTCCAGTCTCCTACAATTTGTATTTGTGTGTGTCTATGTAATGTCAATAAAATCTTGCAAAATTAGGGACAATTATTTATAGTATACATATAATCCATACCTTTTCCCTTTAAATACCCAGAACAATCAGGAAAGAACCAGCATTTTTCTTCTGTGTGTTTAGACATGTAAAACCATGGCATGTAAATATATTTCATAGCCACATATGTGATGTGTGCAACTTTCGAAATTCAGAACAAGATATATTGAACAGATGCAACTCTGAACTACTACCTCATTCCTGAAACTAGACAAATTTGTTCTTAACAAAGAAACTGCAGCAGTTTTATAGATAGTGGAATGGATTGTAACTTTACAGCCTTCTGAAATGCCCCACATAGTGAAAAACAGGTCATCCTCTTTAAGCTGCATGGCAATTTTCCTTTATCAGCCCCAAAGCTTTCTGTTTAAGGTAGGATTATATCAAATTTGATCCCTTAGCTTCAGTACCATTCCACTGAATGGCATATAGAGGATAGTTTTCTGTAGTCACCTTACATCGATCTCATTTTTCCACTCTGCATCCCTTCTAACCTTGCCATTTTCATTAGACTAACCTGCCAAACCCAGTTATTCATATAGCCAATAAATGAGCATTCGGCACTCATTATCTGGCAAGAAGTGCAAGATGGATGTGTGTGTGTGTGTGTGTGCTGGGGGAGTGCCAGTTGCTGGAGGCTTTTGGCCCTTCTCTTCTACTGTTAAATCCATCTCTTTGTGAAGAAAGGTTCTTTGCTTCAAAGAAACAATACCAGTTGCATGTCATCATTAGTCTGGAAATTATAAGAGAAACCTTCCATCACTATCGGCACAATTACCTTCCCATTCGCCTACTCTACCTCATTAAAAGAAAAATGTTACAATTACGGCAGAGACGGGGGGAACAGATTAATGTTCTGTTTCTAATGCATTGATGAATTGGCACTTAGTCAAAGAGATCCTTTTTAAAAAAAATAATGAAAGCCTTTCTTTCCAAATGAAAATTATAAATAAAATAGAGAGTTCAAAATTATTATCTCTCAGCAAAATTAGAACCTTTCACATACAAATCAGCAAGCTGCGTATTTTACAATATCTCCTTTCTAAAATAACCTTCATGGGATTTTTAAAAAACCTTTTCCTTTACTTACTGCTCCAACTATCAACCATGGTTTCTTAACATTTCTAGATCTTTCCAAATATACCTGCTTAATGAATATTGATGGATTCACTTATTAGCATCAAAGATTCAATTAGACTAAGGTGCATATTTGGGAATAAGATGCTAAAGTCCAAACAACTTTTACTTCTAAAGACAGCTGGCCCTTTCAAGGATCCAGAAAGATTATGCTTTTCCAATTTTTAAGCCCCTAGTTAGATAAAAGTAATGATAAATGAAAACAGAATCCTCTTCCCAATGAAGTCTGTTGGAGATCCAGCCGGTCTGAATCTGACCAATTGCGAATAAGTTTTTTCACTAGGTCTTATCTCGCGGCGATGAGGACAGCGAGGTCTAATTACTTCGCCACCCTCATCGCGTCTGCAGATAATCGCCCGGCCGCCCTGTTTACGGTAACTCGTTCACTCCTTTCTCAGGAGGTGAGGGAGGAGCCCTTGCAGGGGCGGGCCGAGGAGTTTAGCCAGCATCTGGCGGACAAAATCACTCAGATTCGGACCGGTTTGGACTCTGACTGGGCAGAGTCTGACGGGGAGGAATCGAGCGGTCTTGAGAGTATTATCTGGACTGAGTTTGATCCTGTGACTCCCGAGGAGGTAGACAGGATTATGGGGAGGCTGTGCTCTACCACCTGTTTATTGGACCCGTGCCCTTCCTGGCTGGTTTATTCAGCTCGGGAGGAAACACGAGGCTGGTTCCAGGCAGTGATATCTGCTTCTTTGAGTGAGGGTGTCTTTCCCGCCGCCTTGAAGGAAGCAGTGCTGAGACCCCTTCTCAAGAAGCCTGCCCTGGATCCAGCTATTTTGAATAACTATCGTTCAGTCTCCAATCTTCACTTTTTAGCAAAGGTTGTTGAGAGTGTGGTGGCGCATCAGCTTCCTCTGTTCCTGGAGGAAACTGATTATCTTGACCCGTACCAATCAGGTTTCAGGCCCGGGTACAGCACGGAGACAGCATTGGTCACACTGATGAATGATCTCTGGCAGGCTTGGGACAGGGGTTGTTCCTCTGTCCTAGTCCTATTAGATCTCTCAGCAGCTTTTGATACCATCGACCATGGTATCCTGCTGCGACGTCTCAGGGGGTTGGGAGTGGGAGGCACTGTTTTGCAGTGGTTCTCCTCCTACCTCTTGGGCCGTTCGCAGTCGGTGTTGATGGAAGGGCAGAGGTCCGCCCCGAGGTCTCTCGTTTGTGGAGTTCCTCAGGGGTCGGTCCTCTCTCCCCTCCTGTTCAATATCTATATGAAGCCGCTGGGTGAGATCATTCATGGTTTTGGGGTGGGGTATCATCAGTATGCCGATGATACCCAACTTTTTCTTTCCACCCCAAACCAACTCAGTGATGCCCTTGACGTGATGTCCCATTGCCTGCAGGTGGTTCAGGTTTGGATGGGGAGAAACAGGCTCAGACTCAATCCTGCCAAGACTGAGTGACTGTGCGTACAGGCAACTCGAGTGAACCATTCTATTCCATCTTTAATGATGGGGGGCGAGGTGTTACCCACCGTCGATAGGGCTCGCAACTTGGGTGTCCTCCTGGATTTGCGGCTCAGCCTTGAAGATCATATAGGAGCCGTGGCCAGGAGGGCTTTTGCCCAGGTTCGCCTGGTGCGCCAGTTGCGGCCCTATCTGGACCGAGATGCCTTGCGCACAGTCACTCATGCGCTCGTGACCTCCTGGTTAGACTACTGCAATGCTCTCTACATGGGGCTGCCCTTGAGGACCACTTGGAGGCTTCAACTGGTGCAGAATGCAGCCGCGCGAGTTGTGATGGGGGCTTCCCGATACTCCCATATAACACCTCTGGTCCGCGAGCTGCATTGGCTTCCGGTTGCCCTCCGGGTGAGATTCAAGGTGCTGGTGATGACCTATAAAGCCCTAAATGGCTTGGGTCCAGGATATCTGAGGGAACACCTGCTGCCAGCATCAAGTTCCCTTCATCCTGTGCACTCCCACAGGGAGGGCCTTCTCAGGGTGCCGCCGGCAAAGGATTGCCAGCAGGCAACACCCGGGGGGGGGGGGCTTCTCTGTGGGCGCGCCTGCCCTCTGGAACCAGTTACCCGTAGAGCTTAGAACTGCCCCTGATTTTCGTTCGTTCCGCCGGGACCTGAAGACCTGGCTCTTTGAGCTTTCTGGCCAGGACTGAGGATTTTTTAAATTTTTTAACTTATTGTAATTGGGTTTTTAATCAGAGTTATAGGGGTTTTAGATTTTAATTAAGGAAAATTTAATCTATTTTAATTGTTATTAATTTTTGTATTATAATGTTGTTTTAATTGCCTTGTGAACCGCCCTGGCTCCTAAGGGAGAAGGGCGGTATATAAGTTTAATAAATATAAATATAATATATATATAAGTCAATAATTGCCAACGGGGGAAAATAAGAAAATAAATATATATCTGAGGCCACCTTTGAAGCTGAAGTGTGGTCAAAATGGCTATCCTTTCTGTCTTTCACACACACATCCTTTCCCAGTGTGCACTGAACTCTACAGGTCTGCTCTATATATCAAACCTGTAAGAAAAAAGAAAAAGTGAAGGGGAATGGGCATGGGAATGCAGCATTATGTCATATATTTTCTATATAGACTTGTGATCTTTGTTTCAGGTAGAGTTGTCATTGTTGATTTTCTCCTTTGAAAATTTTAGCATGGGCAGTGAAATACTAAGGATGCTAATTAACTGTTCTTTATGAAGGAAGTCCAGCTATTCTATCCTTTATTCTTTAAGGGGAAAAGGAGATTAATCTTTTCTCTTCTCCCTTCCAATTTTTATAGGCCTGTTCAGGGAAGTAGACTACAGTAGCAGTCTTTCAAATTATTTCACAACAGAGATTTCTTCCTGTTAGTGGGATAATAATTTGGGTTCTGTTTGCTTCTGCATTAATGTTGGTCAAAATTGAACCTAATGACAGACAATGAATGAATGTGATATGATAATTAGCCCACAGCCACCTCTGTGGGGAGCCATTTCAAAACATGAACATTTTCTTAAAAGGAATAATAGAGAACAAAAATCTTAGACTCTGGTCAAACAGATTTAAATAGCTGCATTTATCCCCCCCCCTCCCTTAAGTTAATCAAGTTAATCAGAGGATGTTTATGATGTTTAGGTTGCAATCCTAAAACTATTTGCTTTATTGGAATAACATAGAGATGCATGGCTTGTACTGGTTGGTGAGCAGTAGTCAAATTTTCTTTTAAAACTATGCACAAGATTCAAAAAGCTCCCTGAACTTCAGGCTAATTGGTTATCATGGACATTCAACAGTGTTGTTTTTTTTTAAGTATGTTCATTGTCACCTACTCTTTGCATTTTAAGTCACTGGAAAAATTCTGGAAAAGCATTTAATTCACAAATTGTTTTTATAATCTTGACCTTCATAGCTTTATGTGGTCTCTTTCTTTCTTCTTGTTGCAGTGAAACATAGAAAAGAAAAAAAATGTAACTGCAATGGAGTAAAGGTTATAACTGCTTTCTAAATATGAGTAGCAGACTGATAGAATCCTTTAATGCTTTGTATAATTGCTTAGCAATAATTCTCTGGGAGAAACACTGAAGTGACCTATTCAGGCACTGAGAGATCTTAATGCCTGTAGTGCTGAAAGAAACAGAGCTTACATGATACTACTATTAATTGTGGCATGCTTACATGATGGCTTTAACTGTGGACAGCTGGTTATTCAAAGCATCCACTTAGGAAGCTATATCTGTAAAAAAATTACTAGCTAAATTTTACATATGTGTAAGAAACTATTGGTTATTTTTTTTCTTTTGCAAACTAATTAATTGCAAGTATTTTTTTCTCGTGTTATAAAAACCCCCCCCACAAGAACTAGCATATATATTTCTTTGGAAAGAATCACTTTGCCAATTAAATCATACCCAAAAGTTTTATATGCTTTGTTTCTGTTGGTAACATCCTTGTTCGATGGAATATCCATTTCTTTTAATCTTATGTTTAATCTTGACCTTGGCTTAGATATTTCTTACTCCATATTTATAATAAGTAGGATTAGAATTTCTATACCATTTGCTATTCCAAGCAAATTCAACTTTTAGGCATTGATTGTTCAATGGTATTGCTGTTTATCTGAAGATACACAATAGCAGTAGAACATTTCTTTAACAAATCTGGACCCAATAGTAGATTTAGAAAGGAAAGATCAAAATAAAATCAAATGTCTAATTAAGCCCTAGGATCAAGTATTTGCTTATGTCAACCCCAGCCCTGTAATGGCATATTTTATCAGCAGCAACAAATAAGAATATACCTGAATGTGTGGCATTGAGCTGTTGATACATAAAGGACCCTGTGCTGATGGAGAATTACGCGTAAAGAACATACTTTACAAAAATTGAAAAGAACAGCCATAAAGTTTGAAGGGCAAATAAATAATGTTTATCCCTTCTCTCAGAATCTTTATAACTCTGGTTGTATAATAAGATATAAATACAGCTATCAGAAATATATAAGAACATAAGAAAAAAGGTCCTAAATCAAAATAACTGCCTATCTACTCCATGCAATCAATGTCATGCAGTGGCCATCCAGACGTTTTCAGCATTGCAATATGAACAGTAGGGAATGAGGCTCCCTATCAATTCATATTTAGGATGTTTTAAGGAGAATTGTCAGGGTTCTCTGTTGGTAACTTAAACTGAATATGATTAATTCCATAATTCCATAAATTTATCTCTGGTTATGATTTGATTTATTGAGAAGAAAATTAAACTAATAACACTAGCATTCCAGTGAGTACTTGATTTTAAACTGAGAATCCTGTATATAGGCAAATTAGCATAGACCAGTGGTAGGCAACCTTGGCTCTTTTATGACTTGTGGACTTCAACTCCCAGATTTCCTGAGCCAATTCTGGGAGTTGAAGTCCACAAGTCATAAAAGCCTACCCCTGGCACAGACAGTTTCAGGATATTTTCTCTTGCTCTTTTAGTAAAGGAAATAAGCTTGCTCCCTTCTAGAAAAAAGAGCAATCTGCACCTGTTGATTGTTTTGGAAATGGTTTCTAGACTTATTATCAAATTTAGAATCAGCTTTCACACTTGTGATTCTGGAAATAGATAGTAGCTGTTGATAGTCTAGTTCTTCATGAATTTTTTCATTTTCTTTCAAAGGCACAGAAATTGGTAACATCTGATAGCAGCAAATTCCAAGGTTTAAGTATGTGTGATATTAAAGAGGAAGGGAGAAAAAAAATCTCCCAAACTGAAAAGCCTCAGATGCAGTAGTCTTTTATCATAATGAAAGTGCTGTTACCCTTAATTATTTTGATTGCTTTTTAAAAGATTTTTTTAAGTTTCATAATATTCCTTTTCAGAAATGGACATAAATAAATTAAATCTGTGGATATAAAATCAAGAAATGGCCACAGACAACATTATTAAGGTGCAGTTTTTGAAGATATATTGACCATTAGTAGGCATCAATTACATTACTGCTTTATCCTTATTGGGAATCATCAATTGTGGATAGGATGAATGAGGATAAAACAAATACAATTATATTTCCTTGTAGTCAATGTAATTGAAAAGTATAACACACACACACACACACACACACACACACACGATCTGATAGCTCAAGGGAAGGTAGGCTATACATATCATTCCGATAGCTTCTTACAGAGGAATTTGTTCACACATTTTTCATTTACATACATGAGAGCTTTGGCTAATCTATCTAAATCTGCCAGCTATATCAAAATGTGACTATGCAGACTGAAGTATAATATCTGTAACTGCAACAGATCAGAAGTAGCCTAGCATTGTATCCAGTGGTGGGATTCAGCTGGTTCACACCGGTTCAGTAGAAGTTTGTGGGACTAAAAAAAAAAAAAAGTTCAATCAATCAATTCCAACTTCTTGAGGAAAAAAAAAAGATATTGCGAAGTTGGAATTGATTGATTGAACTTTTTTTTTAGTCCCACAAACTTCTTTTGTTTGTGGGACTTCATATGGCAGCAGAGGAAGTTACGAAGGAGCTGGAAGGAAGATTAGAAAAGAAATGGTTTGGGAAGCGAGGGCATCTGGGTTCCATTTGCTGCTTCTGTGGTGTGTGGGCAGAGCTGCAAAGAAGGCTCGGAAGGGAAGTGAAAGGAAAGAGGGTGGGTGGACAGGTGAGGGGGGGATCTGCTAAAGCAGAGGAGAAAATGAAAAGCAGCCCCCAACCTCACTCGCTGCCAGCAATTCAGAGAAGTTGCCTCTGAGCTGGATGGCCGGCTGACAGATGAGGAGGCACTACAATGGGTTGTGCCCTGGAAAAGGAGAGCATGTGAGGCTGGGAGGGCCAGGACCAGGGGAGGAGGGAAACCAGTTATGCTGGGATGCATCTGGCCACGTAGGACTTCAGCAAGTTAATGGGTGGCTGGTTGAAGATAGGGACAGGTTCTCTTCCAGCCATTCTGGGTCTGTCTCCACCCACACCGATAGGGCTACACTGCAGAAGGGAGATGACAGCAGCTTTGATTTTCCCCCCTCTGAAGGCCGTCCCCCATTAAGCCCTCTGCCCAGCGCCCCTTTTACACAATCCTATATGACTGTTGTATGGATGAGAGGCTTGGCTGGTGGGGGAGTGGCTTTCTTCCTTGGAGGTGTCCTGGCCCTCTTGCTCCCGAAGCTGCCCCCCCCCCACCCTCCTGCACCTACTGTAGTCAAAGTCTCTTGCAGCCCCTCCCCCCACTAGGACCTCCAGCAATTCTGCAATCAGAAGCTCCTATCCCCCCCCCACTGGTACCTCCTTCCCCCCCCCAGCCAACCCCCAAGCAGCCCACCCCAACTAAGGCATAGGGCAGACGAGGCAGAGAACTGGTTGTTAAATTATTTGAATACTATCGCTGCTTGTATCTGATCACCAGTCCCTCACCAAATGGGAGATTTTTCTGGCACAAGAGTAATAGATGAACAAAGATTTAGGATATAAAAGAAAGATATGGCATGAACATCTATGGACAAGTTCCAGGTTTGTCCTGCTTTCTATTTTCCTTCTTAAAATGAGCATCAGTATAGAACAGTGACAGCAGGATTGCCAGCATTATCTAGAAATCAATCGGGAGTGCCTGCAGAATGTGATGCACTGACTATTTGATCATATCATTTTGGCTTTATTGACCATACCATTATCTTGCAGACAACCCTGTAATTAACATATGGAGACCCAGGGCTTTTTTTGTCATAGAACGCTGAGAACGGAATTCCGGCACCTTTTTTGGATGGAACCTTGTAGGGTAGGCAAGGCGGGTTGTATGACGTGTGTGAGTTCCGGCACCTTTTTCTTTTACAAAAAAAGCATTGGGGAGACTTAAGATTGGAACTAACTAGTAACTAACACTTTGCCTTGACTAAGAATCTCTTCAAACAGCAGATCCTGTAGAGATGGTGTTCCTGAACCTTGGCAACTTTAAGATGTATGGACTTCAATTCCCAGGAAATTGAAACCCACACATTTGAATCACAGCCAAGGTTCAGAAACAATATTATTGGGACTTTTGCATCAAGAAAGACAGGGTAAAGCAAGATCTAAGTCTCTGTTTCTCTGACAGTCAAATCCCCAGTTACTTTCATACCAAATTGAATTCACTGCTTTTCCTACACAAAAGACCCCACAGCCATCACTTGAAGTCATAATTGTGCAGAATTAGATTTTGCATATGTTTTAGGACAGGGAATACTGTAATATGAATTGGATCTCTATGCAATTTGGTTATTCAGATTGCATACATTATATTACTAGTTCAGATCAGGATGGGGAAAAGAAACTAATTTTCCTTACATTGCAAAGATTCAGTCCTAGCCTGGTAAATGTACAAATAGTAACTTTGTAGGAATTTGTCACAAGGAGTTTCTTGTGTGCACAAGGCCTCCAGCTAAACTTATGGCAGCAATAAATATGAGTGAAATGTTATTTGAGCTCTGACTTCAGGAGTAATTTTGTTCTCAATTACTGCATTCAGAACAGTGAAGAATAACAAGAGCCACCATTTGGTATGACTTGGATTTGGGAAAAGAAAAGAAGCAAGCAAGTTCTAATCCTTATTCACTGTTGCCAAAGGAAACCTCAGTGTTCATTTATTCTTCAGGGACTGCTAATATATGAAAGTGAGCAAGACAAACACGTATTATTTCAGCTGAGAAGAGTCAAATGGGAAAAAAAAGATGGCAAAACCTATTCAAAATCTCATTTCAACCACAGCATTGTTGCCAGTTTGTTTTCCATATGCCAGTAACTGGCATTATACAGTATATCAAGCCTCAGATAGGGAAATGGGAATCTGCAGGAAGATATTTTTTTAAACAAGTAAACGAGTCCCTGCAGATTTTACTATAGACTGTAGGGCACAGTGTTGATCTCTGATTCAAGACCATTGAGTTAGTGCTGTCCAAAGACATTTCTGAGATCATGTAATCAGCATAATGTCATGGAGCACTGTTATCTTCCTACCGAAGTGGTACCTATTTATCTATACACATTTGCTTCTGAACTGCTAGGGTGGCAGGAGCTAGGGAGAGAATAGGAGCTCACCCAATTGTGTGGCACTCGGGTCTTGAACTTGGGCTGCTGGCTTTCCAGCTGACAAGCCCCACATCCTAACTGTTGAGTAACAATGCTGCCCTTGCAGGAACACATGCACTAACATAGTCTATAGCTCACAGGTGTCAAACTCGCCGTATCACGTGACATGTCACAACGTATTGTGATCTTTTTTGCATTGCTAGAGCTAGTGTGGGTGCAGCCTCTGCATTATGCAATTGGCCCATGGGGCAACAGTTTGACACCCCAGCTATAGCTCAACTGAAATTACTCCAGCAGTTTGAGATCACAAACGTGGGGAGAGATTTGGGATGGGTCTACAAGAACAAAATTAAACAAACTCTCATATAGAAGACCTCTGTCGCAGAACAATTAACAGTCCGACCAGAGGTGGATGGACCGTGGTTCAGTTGCATGGTCAATATCAAAGAAAAGAAATCCAAGGCATATTCTATAATAAAACTTTTAATGAGAAAACAAAAGACCTAGACTGACTACATTCTCTCATCAGGCAGAAGGAGAAAGTAAAACAGAAACTGTGTGAACTTTTTCTAAGCCTGCGCACAAAACAGTTTAAAACCAAAACATTGGCTGGACATAGCTGGAGTCACTATGGTTACAAGATAAGATAAGACACAGTGCAGAGCAGAAAAAGATGTACAATTAGAAATGAGTGAAGCTGGCAAAACTAAAAAAAAAAAAACACGCAGTGACAACCTCATTCTAATGTAGCTGGAATCTGAGACTGCTTTAATGCTTTATGATGGGATTTTTTCATTATTTTCCTTATGATTAGGTCATTCCAATGTACAACAAAAACAATACACTGGGATTTTAGGAGTATTGAATTTTGTTTCCAACTTGCTATTTTAAATTAAATATTACTAAAACTTACATTTGCATAAAGGAATGCAAATCAGTTGTGCACATGGCAACTCAACTGCCCAAAGCCACCTTATTGGGAAGATGGATAGCCTATAAATTTAATAAATAAATAGTTTTACAAGGATATTGTTCCTATTGGAAAGTACACACATATCCTTCCATAGCTAATTAAAGTCTGGAAGTATACTTTGATATGCAAGATAACTTCGTATTTTAAAATAACTCTGACATAGAATTTAATTCAACCTATTCTGGTTTTGAATTATAACTATGTATATTGGAATGTACCATATATAAATTTGTGTTTCTATTAATATGAAATCTTCAATTGCTCCTACAGAAATTATTGCAATTCTGAATTTATACTATGTTATTTCTGTTATAATTCATGTATTACTTGGATTTTAACAATGATGTATAGTAACATTCAGTTACTTAAATGAATTACTAAAACTTTTAACCTATGTTTGTGAGACTTGTAAATTCCATTTATTTGCTTTGTGTTTTATTTTTCATTTTTGGCCTTTCTTTTGGGTCTTTTTGCTCTTCTTTTTTCTTTCATTCATATTGCTTTTCTTAATAAAGGAATTATTATTGAAAACAATAATAAAGTTACTTATGAAACTTGTACAAAACACACAGGTAGTCCTCTATATATGATCACAATTGGACCAGAACTTCCATTGCTAAGCAATGTGATCATTAAGTGAATGTGGATTTTGTCTTTTTTTTAAATTGAGTTTAGTCATATTATAGCTCTTCCAAAACCTTATAAAATAATATTCTCAATGAACCAATTTAATAAACTGAGAATATCTTTTTTTATTTTTAATATTATTCTATCTTTTATCATGGCACAAAAAACAGAAAAAGTAATCACACTAACTATAACCCTAGAATATCTTGACTTTTCCAACAATGCAAGATAACCTGATATTAGTTTTCCTACCTATCTATACTGAATACTTTAATTTTGTAACCCTGAGAGCCTTTCCACACTACTGAATTTAAGACCTATTCATTGATCTTTAAGTCTGCCTAACTATACCAGCATGAAATTTACTTTCTGTTGCATCTTTTCCTAGTTATGGCTTCTCTGACATCTCTCCAAGATAATATGTAACACAGCTCAGGATTTTACTTATCTTGAAGCTTTAGTTGGATGAAGTCAAAATAAAGGAAAAATGCAACTTTAATATCAAATACAAGTAACAAACCTAAAGCTATATTTTTCATTGGATGAGAATAAAATGAAAGTAATGTCATGAGGGGAAGATTATGCCATAGTTAAGTGAAAATTGAGACATCTGATTTTAGTTCCATATATAATCCTGAACATATTAGGGTAGTGATAAAATCATGCTTGCTGGTTCAAACATCTTTCATCCTGATTGATGCCATCAGTGAAATCCCTCTGCACCCTAATAAGTACTACAGAAACAGAGAATGTTGGCTGGCAGGTCAAGATCAAGAATGCAGGAGACATTTGTGAAAACATGACACAAAAAGCAGAGATAATTGCAGACAAACTTGAGATGTCTGAACTATCCAACATTATCAATATTAGTCGAAAGATATCCAGGAAAGGATGTGATTTTGTTTCCAGAAATGGGCAGTCTGATTTATATGCAGAGGTGACAGAGAATTGCCTTCAAATTATTATTATTATTATTATTATTATTATTATTATTATTATTATTATTTAGATTTATATACCGCCCTTTCCCGAAGGACTCAGGGTGGTTTACAGGATATTTAAAAGAAAATCAATAAAAAAGCTAAAAACAATTTAAAAAGATTACATCATTCCCTGAGAAAAAATAAAAACCCCAGTTAAAGTTAAAAAATTCTCAGCCTGGGCCAGAGAGCTCAAAGAGCCAGGTCTTCAGGTCCCGGCAGAATGAACGGAGGTCAGGGGCAATCCTAAGCTCCACGGGCAGCTGGTTCAAAGGGCAGGCGCGCCCACTGAGAAGGCCCTACCCCTGGGTGTTACCCGCTGGCAATCTTTAACCGGCGGCATGCTGAGAAGACCCTCCCTGTGGGAGCGCACTGGACGAAGGGAGCTTGATGCTGGCAGCAGGTGTTCCCTAAGATATCCCGGACCCAAGCCATTCAGGGCTTTATATGCCCCAAGTGTTCATTAGCTTTTAGGGAAACATAACTTTCAAGGAGTCTTGTATCCAGGAGTTCAAGTCCCATCTTAACCATTCTCTCTTGGCCCAATTCATCTCACAGGGTTGTTGTGGGAAAATAGGAGATGGAAGGTGTGTTAGATATGTTTGCCACCTTGAGCTATTTGTAAAAATAATAAAAGCGGAATAGAGATAAATAAATAATTTTGAACACTTGGCAGCAATGCAATTCTTGTGGGTTTGAGATCTTGGGCCATCAAGTTTGGTTGATCACATTTCAGGTTTTCATGGTTGTATATGAGGTTTCAGATGTACCTCATCCAATTTTTCCTCTGATGAAAATTCATACAATACTATATTAAACTGCTTATCTGCTAGTACCCAACATATGCTAAATTTTCAGCTGGGTGAGAGATTTATATAAAGACATTAAGAGTGGTGGCATATAGAAGTGTCTAAAGCAGAAACTCAGATATTTCAGTAGAAAAGGCAAATCCTGCCATTTTTTAATTCTAGATCCAGCTTATAGGATACTCCATTATTATTTACATATTTCAGAATGATAACTTTCACATGGCCTATTCATACATACTGGTATCCTTCAGTTATTTTATATATCATCTCCTGAAGATTGCAAAATTAAGTTTCTCAGCATTCTAATTCACTCTCATGTTATGTGATGAGACTTTCAGCTTTTCTCATAAAGGGATGGGTCATTTGAGCAAAGCCATTGTAACTGATCTTCTCTCACAAATATTAAGGTGGAATAAGGAAGGCTATTCTGTGATAGGAAACATGTAATAATGCAGGTGAAGGAACAATGTTAGCAGAGTTGTTACAATTAACCTTGTGGAAAGCAAGATAAAGAAAGAGACTACATTCTTTCTGATAATATTATAATTTGAAGTGGTCCTGAAATGTTAAATAAAATGCTCCATATTTTGTAAAGGTTTTGGATAAATATAATGCTATTGCTGTTATGCAAAGGACAGACTTCAAATTTTCTATTCCTATGAAAGTGAAGCAATATACAAATGTAGCTACATCTGTGGACTAATGGTCATGCTAAAAACTCTGATTTAGAATCTAGATGGGAGAACATGCTAATACTTCTATGACTGTAAAAGGGAAAAAAGGGAAAAAAGTAGATCCAGGAAACTACAGACCTATCAGCCTGACCTCAATACCTGGGAAGATTCTGGAAAAGATAATCAAACAACAAATCAGCGAACATCTTGATGCAAACAAAGTCATCACTAAAAGTCAACACGGGTTTGTCAAAAACAGATTGTGCCAGACAAATCTTATTACATTCTTTGACCAAGTGACAAAACTAGTGGACCAGAGGAATGCTGTAGATATAATTTACTTGGACTTCAGTAAGGCATTTGATAAGGTAGATCACAACCTACTACTTGACAAGATAGAAAAATGTGGGTTAGATAGCATTACCACCAGATGGATTCGTAGCTGGCTGACAGGCCGTACTCAGCGTGTGGTCCTCAATGGAACCGCATCTACATGGAAGGAAGTGTGTAGTGGGGTGCCCCAGGGCTCTGTTCTGGGCCCAGTGCTCTTCAATATCTTCATTAATGATTTGGATGAGGAGATAGATGGGGAACTCATCAAATTTGCAGATGACACCAAGCTGGCAGGAATAGCCAATACTCCAGAAGATAGGCTTAAGATACAGAAGGATCTGGACAGACTCGAACACTGGGCACTATCTAACAAAATGAAATTCAATGGTGAAAAAAGTAAGGTTCTACATTTAGGGAAGAAAAATCAAATGCACAGGTATAGTATAGGTGGTACCTTGCTCAATAGCAGTAACTGTGAGAGGGATCTCGGAGTCTTAGTAGACCAGACATGTCAAACACAAGGCCCGGGGGCCGGATCCGGCCCGCGAAGTGGTTTCATGTGGCCCGCGAAGCCATCCTGGAAACTGTGAGGGAACGGCCCCCACTGCCTTGGTCCTGGCCCAGAGACCCTTCTTCTGCCAGAGACCCTCAGATCTGTTCCACTCCTGCCCAGGCCCCCATAAGCACCCTTGATGCGAATGATGTAGAGATGGCCATGCCCACCCAGTAGGCCATAAGCACTCTAGTCACACCCACCCAGTAGGCCACGCCCACCCTGGCCATACCCACCCGGCCCCCTGAGGGCAACGGCAATGCTGATGCGGCCCTCAATGAAATTGAGTTTGACACCCCTGTAGTAGACAATCACTTCAATATGAGCCAGCAATGTGCTGCAGCTGCCAAAAAAGCCAACACAGTGCTAGGCTGCATTAACAGAGGGATAGAATCAAGATCACGTGAAGTACTAATACCACTTTACAATGCTTTGGTAAGGCCACATCTGGAATACTGCATCCAGTTTTGGTCACCACGATGTAAAAAAGATGTTGAGACTCTAGAAAGGGTACAGAGAAGAGCAACAAAGATGATTAGGGGGCTGGAGGCCAAAACATATAGGGAACGGTTGCTGGAATTGGGTATGTGTAGTTTAACGAAGAGAAGAGTGAGGGGTGACATGATAGCAGTGTTCCAATATCTCAGGGGCTGCCACAAAGAAGAGGGAGTCAAGCTATTCTCCAAAGCACCTGAAAGCAGGACAAGAAGCAACGGATGGAAACTAGTCAAGGAGAGAAGCAACATAGAACTAAGGAGAAACTTCCTGACAGTTAGAACAATTAACCAGTGGAACAACCTGCCTCCAGAGGTGGTGAATGCTCCAACACTGGAAGCTTTTAAGAAGAGACTGGACAGCCATTTGTCTGAAATGGTATAAGGTTTCCTGCCTGAGCAGGGGGTTGGACTAGATGACCTCCAAGGTCCCTTCCAACTTTATTATTATTATTATTATTATTAATATGGATCCCCTGTTACTGACCAATACCTAAATGGGATTCTTTGCATCATAGCAAAAAGATATTGGTATTTTAAATAGCTTGTACAATGGGATTGTGAATATCTTAGTTGTTTTGGACATCCTGCACATTTAAAGGTGTAGCTAGATGGAATAAACAGCATTTGATTCATGCTATAAGATATATAGTGGCATGTGAGCATTGCCTTCTATCATCTAGGTGGTGCACACCTGTTTGGACTATTGCTGCTATTCAAGTAGTATGTACCATAGGAAAGAAAGAGAATGCTTTTTAAAAAATTAGCTTCATAGATTAATTAAATGTACATACAGACATGAGGACTGCTACTACACTAACTTTTGGAAACCAGAGAAAGTGATAAACTAAGCTAGTATTTAAAAAAAAATGTTCACAAAATATTTGAAGGTTAAGAAGAGAATAATAACAGAATCCTATGTGCTGGACTAAAGATTTTCACCATAACAAACACATCTAGGCTGAGCCTTTGATTATGAGATACCAAACTGTTGAGCCCCGCAGGCCCGACATTCAGCGGAGAACAGCGCGCCAAGGCTGGGGGCCCCTCCCCCACCCACGTGCCCTTCCCGAACTGCTCACCGGAGGCCCGACAGCCCAGCACAGCCAC
>JAKJMR010000245.1:2045155-2082006 GCA_024449315.1 Daboia siamensis | reverse complement strand
TCTATCTATCTATCTATCTATCTATCTATCTATCTATCTATCTATCTATCTATCTATCTATCTATCTATCTATCTATCTATCCAATTTCTTAAGCACCCATCTCCCTCACAGAGGGGCTCAGGGCAGTGTATACTTCTGACAATAAAGGAAACCCTGAAGAGTTTATAATGAGTGTTCCCCATCACAGCTGGAAAATATGCAGCACCTTTCTCCTTATGCTTGCAACAAAGTTTTATCTCATGAACTGAGTGTTTTTGAACAGCTTGTATCACATTGGACCACTATTACTCACATCCTCTTTTAAGATTCTCATCTCATTGAGAACAATGAGTTCATTTCACCTGGGAGAATGTATTGACTATTCTTGCTATGGCTAAAATAGCATAAAATGAGTATTTGTTTATACCAGGTGGTATTTCAAAGTTAAAGAATATCTGTTTCTCAAACTTTTGGAATTTTTTTTTTCTATCCAGGCATACCACCAAGGGCAGGACAAAACAAAGTGAGATCCAACCTTAACTCTAAAATAAATGGTTGCTTAAGATTTTCTTATATGTTCAACAATTATATGGGAATATAAATTTCTAGGGATTATTCAGATTCTGGCATCCCTCCCTGAGTGCCGATGCTTCCTTTCATTATTAAGATTTATTAGATAAACAATGCCTAAAATTTGTTTGAACTGTCTCTTTTATCGGAACCGTGACATACTTAAGGGAAAGAGGTACAACTACTGTCTAAGCTATCCTTTTCAATTTCCTAGTAAAAATACAAGAGCATATAGGAGCTAGTTCTTTAGATGAGAGAGTTTTAACTTTATCTAGCCACAGATCCTTCTAAATAAATTAATAATTCTGGAAAGAAGCAAAGATCTGGGGACAGACCATTTTTTTTGTCCTTAAACTTTCATGGAATTCACCAGCTTCTCATAAGACCCTGGGGTTCTACAGAACACAGTTTGGAAAACTTCTCTAGACAGCAAAGCCTGACCGTTTTGTCTGAAAACAGGCTACTTTTACATTAGAGAAAATATGGAGAAAGTAACAGCAGAGTTAATGGACTTGATTGAATGACCCTGAAAAAGAGACAGAACTGCTGAGACAGCTCCATTCCATGTCTTTGAACATTAGACTTTGAAAAGAGATGAGGAAAATCTTAAGAATTTAACAAGGGCTCCTGGGAAATTACTCGGAAAAAACCTATGTTTTTACTTTGATGAACCTTATATAGAGGTATTTATCTATGTATGTCCTAAAAATGAGGGAGCATTTTGTGTTTGCACCCTTCCTTTTTGCAAATCCCAAGTAATTTCTATCCTGTTTATGCAAATTTCTTCATAGGATGTAAACAGCTTGAGACAGAAAAGAAAAGCTAAACTCATGGATTTATCCCTCCAGGCAAAGTGCTTTGAGTCCTTATCTCTTAAAATACAGGATCTGAATAGTTGCACTTTCAAGATGTTAATTATGCTTAAAAAGAGTTGCTTTCACTTTTTTTTTTTTGCTGGCTGTCTCCTTGTTTTTAATACATGGCAGGGAAAAATGAGCTGTACATTTTAAAAAGGAGTTAACTAAAACTGACAAATTTCTTTCATACACAGGCTAGAAAGAACTTCAATATATTTGGTAGTTCTTGACTTAGAACCAGTTGTTTATTGACCAGTTGAAGTTTAAGAAACTCAAATATATTAATTATGACCTATCCTTAATGTCATGACTATCACATCACTCCAGAGTCAATTTTGCATACAACTTGCATTTACAACTGGTTGCAGCATTCTGTGGTCACATGCTTGAAGTTTGCGACTTTTTTGCTGTTTTTCATTGTATAAGCTGGATTCAGACTTATGACACATGATTCACTTAATGACTACAGTGACTTGCTTAAAGGAAATAAAATGGTCATAAAATCAAGTTCACTTCATGACTAGAATGATTCAGTGAACATCATAAAAATGATCATAAAATTAAGTCCTGTGGTCATATGGTGACTTGACTTATGACTGCAATGACTTACGACCAAACTTTCAGGGTCAATTGTCAAAAGTCAAGAATTATCTGCATGTTACTATTTTTTGCATATCAGTCATCTAGCTGAATGTTGGAGCAAGTGAAATTATCACAATCATCTCCACTGTTGTGTTATGTTTCCTCCCCTCCCCCCAAGTTTTGCAGATATGGAAATTGTCTCATTTTGCCTTGTTTCTTTTATGACACTGCAGTCAAACTGCATCCTTACCAAACTACTTCTCATGAGTTAGTGGGGGTTCGATGCTGGAAATAATTGAGTGTAATTATTGACTAGAAATTAATTGAGGGTAAAGAAGGATCCTAATCTCAAAACCAAAACACTTATGAAAACAATTCAGATAGATTATCTCTCTGCTTCTACAATAAAAATCAATGGATGTCTCCAAGCTGGCTGCCCTTCAGGGAACTTCTAAGATTTCACGAACTATTTATGGAAAATAAAGTGGGGAAGGAGAAACATGCTACAGAAAGGAGTCTATGTGTAGTATGTGTTGTTTGGAATAGGCTCCACTACATATATTAGCGCTTACTTCCAAAGAAAAGTGCAAATACTCGCACTATAAAGTTCTAGATATATAGGAGGGTACAAGGTTGGCCAGCTAAGATAAAGACAGCTGTCTAAGAACAAGAGATGACCTCTTTCCGGATTTTATAAACACCTGACTAATAGGTCAGGAATGTAAATCTTTTCTGATGATAGGAGAACATTCTTAATTGCATTCTGGACTTCATATGACTAGGTTGCCTCAATGCAAGAATAGGCTACTGACTATTTTCTAAGGGGAAAAGCAAGTATTGTCCTCTACTGCATCTGGCCAACCAGGAAGGCAACTTCTTTTTCTTCCTTATATTATAGGTAGTATTTTCTATCTGCCAACGTAACTGGAACTATCCAATTCACTTACTGCTTTATTTTTATTAGACAAAGACTTCCATTCCAATTGGTATACTGTGGTAAGAACACTTCCTCCTGCAGTCACAAATTATTACCCTTCACAGGTGTAAAAACATTCTCTAAACCAAAAACAAATTCACCAGTGGAAGTGTATATAAATATATATATATATTTCTTCAAACCAGGAGATGTAGTAAACTCACCAATGTGTCTGTGTGATAAACATGGTCTGGACATAACTCAGTCTATCTCTTGCCAAAGTGGAAGAAGTGGATGAAATCTAGAAATATGAAACTGGTTTACGTACAATAAACAGTACAATAAACAAGCTGCAGTAAGGGAAAAGTGTCCATCATCTAGCTAATGATGGATATCCCTTTCTGTTCAGCTACTACCACCTGAGGTAGAAGGACCATCTAAAGGCTGTTCCTATGGGAAAGAGAACCCATGTTGATATATTTTGTGGTTATGTTGTTTGATACAGAATGAACTAGAAAGTCACATTTCACTAGGAGCAGTATCAATTCTTTCTTGGGGTCTCTTTTTTTTTAAATAGGGAACCAAATGAAAAATGCTGATGTTTTATGTTGTTGCTGTCAGGCCAAAAGAACCAAGAACAATATGTGGAGTTTCTTCTGAGTTTTTCCTTTATTGTTGTTTGCCTACAAACAGAAATCTCACCACAATAAAGAAGTTATCTACAACAGTTAGAGATATATTCTGTGAATTGCAAGGAGAGTCAGATCTTTCTTTTTTCCTGCCCACCAGATATTCCAAGATCTGCTGTCTCTTTGCTCTGTGGGAAAGAGCCCCTCCCTCCTGTGACTCTGGTCTACATGTCAACACAATCCTGAAGTCAGCATCCAATTTTTAACTCATGCTTGAGTACTCAACAGACCCTGTTTTCTTTAATCTGCTGTGATATTTACGTATCTGTAGATAGTAATTAAAATTGTCAGAATAGCTAGCAATTTATGAAAAGTTCCTCCTACAGTTTTAAAGTACCTCTAATAACTTTATTCTATTTATTCTAACATTTCTCTTGACATCTATTCAATATCCCCTGCAAACTTTGGACAAGTTGATTTCCCTTACAGTTTGATCTTGGTTATGGCCTGTTTCATAGCTGTGGATATATTTGGAGCAGCACAGTATTGTTTCAAAAGATTCTAATTGGCGGAAATGGCAAAGATTTCGGCATATTTGAAAGACCAATCACAACAGAGATATCTTGTGGAATGGAGAAGATGGATTGAATATATTCAGAATAAATATGGGACTAAAAAGTTTCACTTAACATTTGAATAAGTAATGGATTTTTATGATGTATGATTAGTTATTTGTTATTTTATTAATATTATGACTATGGAGAGTTAAAGTTTGATAGAACTTAATGTTTTATTTTTGTTGTTAGCATATTGTAGTTTATGTTTGTATTATTATACCCTGTATTCAGCTCTGGGGAGGGGGGAGGGGAGGGGAGGGGAGGGATGGGGAGAGGGGAGGGGGAGGAGGGAATTTATTGTATTTAAAAAATTGTAAAACTTTTCAATAAAAAAAGATTCTAATTATGAGGCAATGCAAAAATTATTAAATATAATAAAAATAATTCAGGACTAGTATTTTTATTGGATCTTGTAACTGGATAGAATAAGGCTGGGCAGCTGGGTTAAAAAAATGGTAGTTCCTATTCACTAATAAATTATTTTTAGTAATTGCCAGTGCAGGAAGATAACATAAAAATGAAATGAACGAGAAAATGAACAAACAAAATTAGTATTTTGTAAAGACTCTGACATTGCATGTTTGATTTTCTGTCTAGAATCACTTATCTGATGAAGCAATTTCAAATAATCAGATTTCATGTCATAGTATTACATTATTTTCAGAACAGAAATGCTTGGTTTATATTCAAACTGAAAGGTCAAATTTCTATTCAGAGAATCGAAGATGCTGTTGTACTTACTTTTAAACAATGAATCCTAGCAGCAAGCTTGAATTCCTGCACAAAGTTATGCAAAAATATAGAGGTAGACATTTCCTTGGGGTAACATTCCCACTTTAATTATTGTTAATTGGGAACCAGTTGCCACATAAGTTTTGTTGAGACTAAGCAAGTGTATATAATGCAAGGTGGCATATTAATTACCTAAATTGTGTCAAGATTTTTTAAAATGGGTTGGGGCAGAATGGAATATCTCCACATAATGGATGCTATTTATCAAATGGACACAGTGAATGGTGTATACATAAGCATGAAGGGGGAGAATAGAGAGATGATTTGAAAAATACAAATATTCACAAATACATACTTATTCAGAGAAAACTATCAGTCTCTTCTAAGATCCCCAAGGGTCATGAGCTAAAGAAAAAGTTGTATCAGAATGCTCAGTCTTCAACCTGAGGTTGCTAGAAAGATAATTTGAAGGTTGGCGCATACACGATGCTGATAATACCCATATGTATGTGTGTATGAGTATATTATAAACATGCATTGTCCAACTACTGGCCAATAACCTGCCTCCCCACAACATGAAAAGTCTATTAGGCATAATAGTCACCAAGCTACAGGGTCATCTAGCCAGTACATGAACACAGCTCAGAAGGTTATAGGGAACGACACCAGAGGCTCAAAGTACCTCAGTGTAAGCTTGCCTGCTCAACCAGAAATCACAAGGACTAAATATGGATACAAGTTCAAGAGTGGAACTATCATTAGCCACCTCTTCTACATGGATGACATCATTGTATGAATAAGGCATTAATTTGCTGATCCATCTGACATGGATCTACAGTGAGGACATGGGATATCATTTGGACTGGAGAAATGTGGCTGGAATGTGGTCAAGAAATGAAAACTAGTTAAAAACTGATGGGTGGAATTATCAGTGGGCCACATAGCAGACCTACAGACCAGTTACAAGTATTTTGGTACCCCACAGTCATATGGGAACCACAAGGAAGAGACAATGAAGATAGCAAGATCCAAATATTATCAAATGATCAGACAGGTCCTGAAGAGCCAGTTTAATGGGAAGAACAAGATCCATGCCATTAACACAAATGTCCTACAGATACATTGCTGCTATAGTGAGCTGACCAGAGAAGGACATAGACACTGCTGAAGTGAGCATCTGAAAGCTCCTGTGTATGGAAGTTTCCACCACAACATCTAAAGACTATATACTAGACAGGAAAAGGGTGATCAGCATTTGGTGAATGTCAAAACCATTGTCCTGTACGAAATTCAGAGCATCAAGCAATACATCGGTACGATGGCACCCAAAGATGAGCTGCTGAATGAATGTCTGAAACAGCAGCAGTCATGGAAAGATCAAGGAGAGGAAGTGCCACAGCAAGTCAAGACCTGCGTGGGATGTATCAATGACAGATAGCTGAGGTATCAGACATTGGAAAATCCTATCAGCATAGATTGTCAGACGTGCATGATAGATATTATTTATTCATCCATCCATTCATTTAATTTATATAATTTATATAGTTGTCTCTCATCATGTGATTTTGAGTGGTCAACAGTCATTTAAAATTGCCACAAATCATGTTCAGAATGACTCATCATTCACACAATCATTTCCCTGAAGCAAGCTTATTCAGCTTCCTGATCCACTGCCTGAGAGAAAACCAGATCTTCTGAGTCTTATGAAAGGCTGAGAGTCAGGATTGAGAACCAGTTTGGCGTAGCAGTTAAGGCATTAGCCTAGAAACTGGAAGATGCGTTCTGGTCCTGCTTTAGGCATGAACTCATCTGGGTGGCTTTGGGCCAATTGCTGTGTCTCAGCCCTAGGAATCAGACAATGGCAAACCACTACTTGGCAGTCACCAAGAATCAAGACTGATTCAAAGGTATCTATACAAACACAGACAGTCAGGGACAAGTTGGTCTGGGAAGGATAGAGTTGTTGCATAAGATAGGTACCATGACAGAGAAGTAAATTTCCTGAGTCCTGTCAGATTCTCTTTTGAGAATCTATAGTATTAAAATTCTTGCAACATGCTCTTTTTCATGTTGATTCATAATTACCTGTTATAACTAGAATCTCCAAAAAACAAAACCCTACCCCTCTTTAGCCAGTCAACAATAATACAAATTCCTGTGCCCATCTCCATTTTTGTCAGAGCAGTCTCTCTGCTTAGTATTTTATTAGGTATATATGGGTCCACTTGAAATATAATCCTTGGGAATTTAGAGTTTGCCTTGACATGATCTTGGTGTCCCTTACAATACTCTGACCAAGCAAAACAACAACGGCCATTTCTTTGGGCTGGCGACAATAGGTAATTTCTCTTCTCTATAAGGCATTCTCAATCCTCGTGACAGTTTGTGCTTACTTTCAGCCTAGGGATGAAAAGCAAAAACATTCCATTTGCTTCTTAGCAACTGAAGCTATAGATCATGGCCATGTTCTCTTGGAGACTGGAAATAGGCTTTCACATGGGAACAGATGCTATCCTTCAAGAAGTAGAGTTTTTCTCAGGCTTTTAATCATAAGCATTCTAGTGCACAGTTCTCCTAATATTGGAGCAATCTAGTGAAGCTAGTTGTGTTTCAGACTTGATCAACCATCACTATATCAAGTATTACATTATAGTAAGAAATGTCTTATAGTAAGATTGTCTTGCACAACTTTAACCCAAAGTACTGTATATCCTAAGTTTAATAGTATTCAAGCACAACACATTTATCAGTGATGTATGAATGTATGTATCAGAGAGGTATGGTCAAACAAGGGTTCCTATGAAACAAGTAGTTTATATCTTCAGCTTGCCTACTTCATAAATCCACTGTTTTATTGAAGAGGAAGAAAGTTCTCAGTAAAAACTGTAAAGCAGTTTTAAGCCTAGGTATGTTAGAAGAATTACTATCCAGATTTTCCAGGCAGCATGCTACTTTACATCCTTCCAAGCTCATTTTTTTCACAGTGATTGCTGCAAAGTGATGATGATGATGCCTCATGGATCAGTGCAAAACCTACATTCTCCTTCACAGAGTGAATTGGATTCTTCTTTTCTGTCTACCTCTTATCCTGATGTAATGTATTTGTTGTACATAAATTTTAATTCTGGGCTACCAATTAAACAGAGGTTGCCATTGCACTACCTGAGTCCCACAGAGCTCCCAAAAGTAGCTTGCAAATGATTCTAAATGAGATCATCATGGAAGGAAAGCAGTCTGGGTCTCCTCCATTGGAAAAGGCTTATTAATCTAATGAAGAGAAGCAGTCTGATGAAAGAATTCAGGGAAATGACTAAGGTTCTTGAATGAACGAAGCAATGCTACTCACTGCAGTATAAGAACATTCAATGCACCCTTTCATGAATGAGGCAGAATGAGATCACTTTCACAAGGTTGCTGTCTTTGATGTCCTTCTCACCAAAGTAATTTTGTCTGCTGTGTAGGTTCTGCAGCTATTCCTACTTTGGCCTCCTTGCACCAGTTATAGGTCTTTCCAGCTAGATTTTTTGGGCATTAAAAACAGGATGCAGTCAGCAATCCTATAATCCAGACATGTCAAACACAAGGCCCGGGGGCCGGATGCGGCCCGCAAAGTGGTTTCATGTGGCCCACAAAGCCATCCTGGAAACAGTGAGGGAACAGCCTCCTCTGCCTTGGCCCTGGCCCAGAGACCCTCCTTCTGCCAGAGACCCCCAGATCTGTCCCACTCCTGCCCAGGCCCCCACAGGCACCCTTGATGCAAATGATGTAGAGCTGTCACGCCCACCAGTAGGCCATGCCCACCCTGTCCATACCCACCCGGCCCCCTGAGGGCAACCGCAATGCTGATGCGGCCCTCAATGAAATTGAGTTTGACACCCCTGCTATAATCTCCTTGTTTCCCAGATAGAGTATAGAGTGATGCTGTATTCTCCAGGCAATAGCTGCAAACAGCTTAAAATCTGAAAGGGAAACCGTTTTGAGTACTGTTACTAATTGCTAAATAATCTTTTCTCTTAGCAATGGTTATAATTCATTATGCATGATGCATTTGTATCTAAGTTCCTAAAGTGCCTTAACATCTACATACTTCCTAACGTAATTTTTGTTTTCTTTCTTATTATAATTCTTCAAAGCTGATCATGGTCCATCTCTTCCTGCCATCTTTTCCCTTCTGCAATGAGAAACTCTTTACTCCCTTTTCTTTCATTCTCTTGCCAGGTGTGAGGAAAAACTTTGGAAGCGGAGTTGCTTTTTTCAAGTTTTTTCTAACTGTATGCTTCCCTTCAGCCCTTTCTGTGTTCTCTTATCCTACACTCTGCATAACTAATAGCATAGCTAAAGAGTTATCAGGGATAAAGGAACAAAGACAACCAAATATTTAACAATTATCTTCCTGTTCTTCAATTTGATCAATTTACTCTTCTCTTATTCAGCTGGAACTCTGTTCCTTATGTTTTTACCATCTTCAGATCTCAGCTCCAGTTAATGACTTTCCATCAGTCACCGTCATTGATTTATTTTCTTCTACCCTTTAATGCAGGGGTGTCAAACTGCTGGCCCACAGGTCAGACGCGTCATCCCAAAACTGTGACCACCCCATTGCCAGCAATGGAGAAAAAGCTCCAATACATTGCGTGACATCATGTGACATCGCGAGTTTTACATGTCTGCTTTAATGCATACCTTGTTGCTTGTTAGCTGGGAAGTCATGTCCGACCCATCATGACCCTGTGGACAATGTTCCTCCAGGCCTTCCTGTCCTCTACCATCTTCTGGAGTCCATCTAAGCTCACACCTACTGCTTCAGTGACTCCATCCAGCCACCTCATTCTCTGTCGTCCCCTTTGTCAAGCCCTTCGGGCTTGACAATTCACGCAGGGGTCCTGTCCTGTCCACGCCCGCAGCTCCAGCGCCAGCAGCAGAACGGCCGCGCGAGTCAGCTGGGAGCCTCTCCACGCCCGCGGCTCCCCTGGCAACAGCAGGGCGGCCGCGCGAGGCAGCTGGAAGCCTCTCCTCTTCCTGCAGCTATTCCCGCGGAGCCATCGGGTCGGCCTGTGGGTGTGCGGGCGGGCAGCCGCCTCCTCCCCCAAGACTTCTCAGCTGCCTGCTCTGCGGCGGCGGCGTTGGGCGGCCTGCAGCCACACCCAGGTAACGGGAGCTAGGGGGGGGTTGCGGCGCGGGGCGAAAGGCTGGTGGGAGGGGGTGGTTCTGAGGAAGGGCGGAGCTGATTGGCCAAGGATTGAAGAATGCGTTGGGGGTGGGCAACTCCCAACGCTGACTTTGTTTCGCATGGACTTTCTGAAGTAAAGAAAACTCCTGCCGTCAACCGTTCCACGTTGTTGTCGTTTGATCTTTGTTGCTGGGGATGTGGACGGGTTTTGACACCCTTCTTCTATTGCCCTCAATCTTTCCCAGCATTAGGCTCTTCTCCAGTGAGTCCTTCCTTCTCATTAGGTGGCCAAAGTATTTGAGTTTTAGCTTCAGGATCTGGCCTTCTAAAGAGCAGTCAGGGTTGATCTCCTCTAGGACTGACCGGTTTGATCGCCTTGCAGTCCAAGGGACTCGCAGGAGTCTTCTCCAGCACCATAGTTCAAAGGCTTCAATTCTTTGGCGCTCAGTCTTTCTTATGATCCAGCTTTCACTGCCATACATTGCAACTGGGAAGACCATAGCCTTGACTATACGTACTTTTGTTGACAGGGTGATGTCTCTGCTTTTTAGTATGCTGTCTACATTTGCCATGGCTTTCCTCCCCAGGAGCAAGCGTAATGCATACCACATGCATATAAAAAGGGGGCAGGACTTCAACTGCTCAGTCATACAAACTATTTTGACATTGCTGCTCAACCCTGAAGACTCCCCTACAGATGGGTGCTCTGTTTGTTTCTTCACAAGCTCTAAATGCTTGGAACTGAATCTAAAGTACCAAAGAGCCCAACTCTGTGCACAGCTCTTCCCTTTATCTACTCCACAATTTGAGGGTTTCCTTCCAATTTTACTTTTCAGTTTTACTCTGATATAAGGGTGTTTTCTTGTATTTTGTAAAATATATTTTATTGCTTGTCACTTGAAGCACTTTAGACAAATTACACAAATCCATCAAAGTAATGAATATCCTCAGAAGCAACAAATAGACAAAGATGGACAGGCTCTCACTGGAAACAAGCTGTGTTGAAAAATTAATAACACATAAATGACTGTCTTTGCTTTCCTTCATTGAAAAGAGGACTCTGTGTCCCAAGACAAGGGAATAATGCAGGACACCAGGAAATCATCCCAGCTAGATCAAAGTGCTAGCTATCAACTCTTGACACATCTTAGCACTGTTGGAAGATTTACCTACATAATCGGTATAACTGGCAGAAACTGTGATTTTAGATAAGTATAATTATTAGCATACCCCAAAGGTAGAATGGATATATATGCTTGAAAACTCATTGTGAAAAAATATCTTCCCTGCAAGCCTCAAAAACATGCTTAAATTGTTGTGTTAACTTTAATAAGCTAGTTCCTTAAAGTAACTACAACTTTATTTTACATTTATGTGGAAGCTGAAAAAGAAAAGAAAATGGCTATTTTAATGAATATCAGAACACTATCATGCTTGGGTAATTGTTTTAATTTACAAAAGCACCATACTTTTAAATTTACTTTTTATTTATTCTTCTAGTATTTATTCTTCTTTCTTCTTTATTTTTCCATGTTGTAATTCTAGTTCACAAACAAAAGCATAAAGTGGATCTGTAGATCTTGGGTGGAAAAATATGAATGCAGGAAAAAAAGATACAAAAAATGGCTACCTAGAAGCTGACTGGATTTTTGCAGCCCTGAATATGGAAGGGCTTAGCACAACTCATTGAATTCTCAGAGTTGTATTAATATCCTGGAAGATTTAAATGTAGGAATTAAAAGTAAATGCTTTCAAAATTGAAATAAAAATACTTTTCATTTTCAGAAACCATTATTAATAACAAGGTTACAGAAAGAATATTTAAATATTTTTTTTTCTTCAGATCTTTACTAAACTCTCATTACAGGTAAGTTAAATAAGAGAGCCAGTTCCAAGATTCAAAGATGGAAGTTGTTAAATAGCGGGTTCTTTGGTGCAGGAATGAAGACGCAAACCTGAGAACAGGATAACTCATTGTTTATTTAGTGCTGGAACTGTACTGAGGAAATGTCTGCAACTAGCCGCAATATATTGTCTAGCCCCTAGGCAGCAGCCAATAGGTTTGAATCAACCATTGCTGCCTGGAGATAGCCAATTGCTGCAAAGGAGACTTAAAGTCTGGGTTGCTGGAGAGCCATTAGATGCTCCAGCAACCCACGTGGTGTTTCACAAGAGCCCAGTACATAACACCCCTCCCCGCTTAGATCAGACTATAACAACATCAATTAGTCTCAACAATTGTCAAGACTCATTATTCAAACACACAAAAGTAAAGTGATAATAATAAAAATAAAAAAGAATGTAGGTTACAATGAGATTAAACAACGTCTCAGTGATCAGGCTTCCATTTGCAGTAATAGGCAGTTACAACATAGCACTAGTTTCTGTAGTCTAGTGGCAACAGGTTTTACAACAAGATATAGCTCTTTATTTTACAATGTAATCTGCAAGATACGAAGGAGGCTTGTGTGCCCTAGAGGAACATCTCGGAGTTCCCATCACTTTGTGGTCTACCAGCTTACCCAGTGGGCTGGGTAGACTTGTGTCCATTTGTTCTCCTGAGTCAAGGGGATTCAATGCACTCTGGCTGGCCTCTCCAGGTTGGACCACCCCAGAGTCAGACTGATCGGCAGAGTAGGCACAGTGGTTGCTGAAGTTCAGTTGGCTTACTTCTTCAGGGGGTCCATGTTGCACTCCAGAGCTCCCCAGTTCTTCCTCTGGTTCCACCTCAGTTAAGAAGGAAAAGTCCTGGTAGTCCATGTGAGGGCTGGTTTGGCCACAAGTTTGAGGACCTTGGGAAGGACTTATGACACAGTCCTCGCTTAGTGGCCATCCTGGAAACCGTTTCCTGAGCTGATCAATGTGTTGTCTGACAACTCGCCCTCCCTCCACTCCTACTTCATAAGATATGGGTCCGGATGCCTTGGTGATTTGACCAGGAACCCACAGATTCCCATGACCATAGTTCCTGGCCCAAACCCAATTGCCCATGTGCAACCCCCTTGGGGGTTTTGGTCGAAAGACTTCTGCTGCCACTCTATCTGGATGCAACTTGTCCAGTTTAGTAATCAAACACCTCCCCCAACGTAGTTCTGCAGGACTTTTGCCTGCAGCAGTGCAGGGCGTAGAATGCTGGCAGAGTAAAAAATCTGCCAATGTGTGATGCCAGTCACCTGTAACAATGCGCTTGAGTGCTTTCTTCATTGTCCAGCAACGATGGCTAGGGCCTCTTTGTCAATCTGAGCATAGTTGCGCTCACCAGAAGACAATGTCCTTGAGTAAAACGCTATTGGAACTTGTTTCCCATTTTTTTCTATGTGACTTAAAACTGCCTCCACCCCATAGGGAGATGCATCACATGCAAGACATGGTTTTGACACTTTGTATTGTGTTATAGTGGACATTTCAGACAATAGTGCTTTTAATTCCAGGAAACTTTTTTCATGTAAGTTAGTCCATTTCCCTGGAGCTTTCTTATCCAGCAGTCTGTGGAAGGGTTCTGCTATTGTAGCCTTATCAGGTAGAAATGTGTGATAGAAGTTTAGGAGACCCAAGAATGCTTATAGCTCTCCTTTTGATTTGTGCCTTGGAGCCATTTTAATGGCCTTCACTTTAGAATCAGCAGGGTGAATGCTGTTAGCATCAGTTCGGAAACCCAGGAATTCTGTTGAAGAAACCCCAATACTATACTTGTTCTTTTTTAATTTGAGGCCTGCTTCACGAAGCCTCTGCAAAACAGCTTTGAGCCTACTGGCCAACACTTCTGAGGATTCCCCTGCAATAAGAACATCATCAAAATAAGGTCAGATGCCTTGAATACCCTTGAGTGTATGCTCCATGATCCCCTGGAAAATACCCGGTGAAACACTGACTCCAAACTGTAAGTGTTTAACTTTGAAAGCCCCTCTGTGAGTCACAATCGTTTGAGCCATGGCTGTGGCCTCATCAAATGGCAATTGCTGACAGGCCTGTGCTAAATCAAGTTTAGCAAAAACTTGCAAAGAGGCTAAAATATGGTTGACCACTGGGACCGGATAAGCGTGTTGCTTGATGGCCTTATTTAATGTGTATTTATAGTCAGCAAAAATGCAAATTTCCCCATTGGCTTTAAGTGGGGTGACTATATGAGTTTCCCACTCCCCACCCCCAACAACAGGTTGTAACATGCCCTGTTCTACAAGCTTATCAATTTTTGAATCAATTTTATTGATTTTATTCCAGCTCTCTACATGGGGCTGCCCTTGAGGACCACTTGGAGGCTTCAGCTGGTGCAAAATGCAGCCGCGTGAGTTGTGATGGGGGTTTCCCGTTACTCCCATGTAACACCTCTGCTCTGCGAGCTGCATTGGCTTCCAGTTGCCCTCTGGGTGAGATTCAAGGTACTGGTGATGATCTATAAAGCCCTAAATGGCTTGGGTCCAGGATATCTGAGGGAACACCTGCTGCTGGCATCAAGTTCCCTTTGTCCTGTGCGCTCCCACATGGAGGGCCTTCTCAGGGTGCCGGCGGTAAAAGAATGCTGGCGGATAACACCCAGGGGGAGAGCCTTCTCTGTGGGGGTGCCTGCCCTTTGGAACCAGCTGCCCATGGAGCTTAGGACTGCCCCTGACCTTCGATCATTTTGCCGAGACCTGAAGATCTGGCTCTTTGAGCTTTCCAGCCCAGGCTGAGTTTTAATTGGGGTTTTAACTGGGGTTTTATATTTTTTCAGGGATTTAGTTTAATCTTTTTTAATTGCTCTTAATTTTTGTATTGATGTTTTATATACCCTGTAAACCGCCATGAGTCCTACGGGAAAGGGCGGTATATAAATTCAATAAAATTCAAATTCAAAAAAATTCAAATTATGTTTTAAGGCAAAGGGGACCCTGTGAGGCTTAACCCTGATTGGAACTACATTGGGATCTAACTTAAATGAGATAGGCAGGCCTGTGTATGTCCCTAGGGTTGAATCAAAAACATCTGCATATTCCTTGCACACTGACACAAGTTTTGCAGTTTGTGTCCAGTTTATGCCAGTAATCTGAATACCTAAGGCCTCAAACCAATCGAGTCCAATGAGACTCGTTCTCTGTCCCCCTACTACTATTACATCCAGGTGCCCCAAAAACCCTTTAAACTTTGCCAACAAGGTGGCTTCTCCCTTAACTTTAACATGAGCATTTTGAAAATCCGTTAGAATTGTATCTGAGGGTCTTAGTTTGGCCCAATTGTTACTGCGCCTACACCCAAGTTAAAAGTGTCTTGAGAAATGATTGAGACTGCAGAGCCAGAGTCCAATTCCATCTTACATGGAACTCCTTGTAGCTCTACCAAGAGCTTAAGTTTGGGTTTGAGGGAGTGTCGAGCCCCGGTGCAGCATACGTTTCTACGGCTTCTGAAGAATCCCACACTAACTGGACCCTGGGCCTCAGTACCTCTCCTAGTTGGTTCTTCTGACTGGTGTTTGGGTGGCTGGTCTCTCTGGTGGGCTCTGCAAACTACCGTGATGTGGCCTGTCCTTCCGCAAGCTCTAAACATGGTTGAACGAAATCTGCAGTTGGTGCAGAAATGGTTGCCACTGCAATGTTTAATTAGGCCTAGCAAATAGTCTCTGCTGAAGCGTTCTGTCCCCTAGGCCGCAGACGAGCTGGTCTCGTAGACGCTCTTCTAAATTTGAAAACTTGCATAGACATGTGGCCTGCCTTAGGCCCATAATGAACTCCGATGCTGTCTGCCCGGGAAGCAGCACTCTGGTCGAACTTGAATCGCCAAGCCATCTCAGACATCCTGGGCTGGAAGTGCCCAGTTAGCCTCTTTTTGAGATCAATTGGTGTTGGCACAAAAAGGTTCTCGGCTAAGTCAAAGGTAGCTTGGCTGCACACGCAGAGTAGCATTGCGGCCTTCAGTCCTTCTTCCGCAATCTGGTTGACTCTGAGGTCATTTTCTAGATATGATGGCCATTCCTCCGGGTGTTTTATGTCGAACTCTCTCAATTTGCCAACCTTTGGCATTCTTCTTTCTGGTTCCTGCGATCTTCCAGATCCTGCTTCTAGGCTCAGGGAATGAGTTCCCTGAGCACAAGGCCACGAGTGCAGCTTGCTAGCCAGCCTTGAGGGGGGGGGGGGGAAATGCCTCTTTCCTCTGGTGTGTGCTGCCTTTCCCTTGTGGACTTCAGCTCTTTAACCAGCGAAGCAGGATCCCATGCTTGTCACCAATGTTAAATAGCAGGTTCTTTGGTGCAGGAATGAAGACGCGAAGCTGAGTACAGGATAACTCATTGTTTATTTTGTGCTGGAACTGTCTGCAACTAACTGCAATATATAATCTAGCTCCTAGGCGGCAGCCAATAGGTTTGAATCAACTATTGCTGCCTGGAGATAGCCAATTGCTGCACAGGAGACTTAAATCTGGGTTGTTGGAGAGCCATTAGCTGCTCCAGCAACCCACGTGGTGTTCACAAGAGCCCAGTACATAACAGAGGTCTCACAAAATGGTCACCATAGGAGGATGGCTATCACATAGTATCCACTGACCAGAAGGCAAAATGTTGAAGTTGCTTCTTATTGTTCTTTTAAACCTCCTTCATTCCAGAATTCATTCCGTCAACTTGTCTTTTATTTTGATTAACAGTAAGTGGAACATTAGAAATTCTTATTTACCAGGCTTATTTCACAGGTTCAGATATAGGCATTTTTCAAAATAAAATAAATATTGGACATAGATACTTTACATAAAAGATTTTTTTAAAAAAAATAGTCAGGAGCTGAGAAGTTGAGGGTTGCTAAGGAATGTCCCCTCAGCTGCCATGTTATTTATTGAATTTTATGATATTGCCAAACCCAATCGAGTTTACACAGTGATGGTAGTCTTGTAATGTGAATGCTACATATATTTTATGACTTTTTTTTCTAATATCTGTCTCTTTGGGGCAAATTATATCTTTTGTTATTTTTTTTTCCATTTTTTTCTCCTTTGAGAAGCATTTGTTTCATTTATAGGCCATGTCAAATATTTCTCATCCATAATTAAGCCCAAAATTTAGAAAAGTCAATGCCTGATTCTTTTCAGTTTTTTGTTGCACCAATAGAGGTTTTTGTGTTTTGTTATCTCATCTCTATTTGAGTCTGCTCCAATTTTTTAATTTTTTTAAGACAGTCTGCCACCTTTTGGATAGAGTTTAGTCAAAACCTCTGTTGTTTAAAAATAAAAAAGTAAAAATCACATTTCTAATTTGTCCCATTGCAATAGAATTCTTTTATGTTTTAATTTATGAGTAAAAAGCCCTCTTTTCTCTTACACAAAATTCTAAGAGGAATTTAAGAACAATTGCATCTATATTATCAGTGTTCAGGTTTGTATTAAAATGTTGCTGTAAAACTTGATATTTTATCTTCTTTCAAACATAGTGCAATAAAACATCCCTTGGAACATTTTTTTTTACTCTACCATATCTTGTACTTATTCTATATACTTTATCAATTTCTATTACTGTATCCATTCATCCCATCCCCTTTAGCCAAAAATTTGCTAAAGCTTTAAAAAAACCTTTTTTCTAATACAGGGGTGTCAAACTGCTGGCCCACGGGCTGGTTGCATCATACAAAGGCTGTGCCCACCCTAGCTCTGGCAATGTGAAAAAACTCATGATATGTCATAACACATCATGTGACATGGTAAGTTTGACACCCGTGCTCTAATATCTTCTCCATAATCAAACCAAATTCTTTCTCTTCCATTTCCAATATTATCAAATTACCTGATTTTTCCAGTTCCCTGTTTATAACTTCTATATTTATCCCTAGAATTTCCTCTTTCTCATTAATTTATATTACACCTTACAACCATTGTTTTAAAGTGTTTTCCATCTTTTTAACTTCTTTCATCTTCTCTTTTATCTATAAGAAGTCTTTCATCCATTCTTTTTTCAAATGCTGCCAATTTAGTATCCAGTGATTTGATTAATTTACTATCAATACATTCAGACAATTTATTGCCTAATTCCTCAACATTTTTGAAGCAAATCTGGTGTAAATCCTCTCTTTGCAGATTGCTATAGTGATCTTTCCCTTTTCTTGTGGTTACCATTGTAATATTATAATCCAAAAACAAAAGTGTCTCAATTGCAAGGGAAATATTAAGGGCAAGCCTTTTTTTTCTGTTTTGTCTTCCTGTGCCATTAATACTTTCATCTCAAATTCCACTCCATACTTACAATCAGCATCACAGTTTGGCTCATATAATCTTTACCTCTAGTTTTGTAAAATCCATCATCTGCACTCCTTAATAGCAAACAAGAAACATTCCCACAAAGATTAGGTCTATTTATAACCTTGAATTTCAATTTAAAAGCACTTTCACCCAAAAGTAATCTTTCAAAATTATGATCCATTTTTAAACTTTCTTAACCACTCCATATTAAATAAACATTTTGTAAAAAGATTTTAAATTTTGGAAACCTTATTTTTTTCCCTTTAATCCAGAAAGAATATAGTCTCATTAAGTTGCCTTGCTTAACCTGCTGCTCAGAAAATCTCTCTTTAGCTATAAATTGATTACATAGGAAAGTGTTTACAAAAGTGAGATTTTTTTGTGTGTGAACCTTGTGTCCATATCAGCTGCACTAAGTCTATGAGTTTGATGAAATCCTTTGACACCCAGTGATAACTCATGAGCAGTCCACAGAAATCTCAGTTCTTGCAGTCTCCTCATAAAGAACAGCTGTCTAGAGCTCAAATGGGCAATCTTGCCATCTCTTTTTTGTAAATGCTACACCAGTTGGAATTCACTAGCTGGCTGCTAATCTCCACCGCAGTGTTGTCTCCCTTGTTTCATGGATACCTAGTATACCTTAAATCCTCATCCTTTTAAGTCAATAGGTCACTTAAAGTCCCAATAGATGCATGACTTGTTACTGCATATTGTTTTTAACTTTATCAGGTTTTGCATCTCTGTATCTATATGTGTGCCTGAAATATATACTTAGTGTATTGTGATATTGAGTTATTTACTCTATCGTTCACATCCAGACAGTTGATTTTTTTTTGGGGGGGGGGGATTTTTATATATATTCTTCCCTAAAAAGGTTAAGTTACCTTTTTAACTACAGAGTCATCTCTTGATCACGATACAGTGCTGTGTTATGGAAGCAAGAGGCAAGTGCAAATCCAGTGAAAGTCTTGGCATAGTAGAGATGTAGTATAGGAAAGATGGATGGTTCTTGAATTATTTCTAATTTATAGTGCTCCATGATTCCTGCTGCTGTATGTCTCAGCAAAGTGACACCAGAACTTCAGAAACAAAGATTAATATGGGCCTGCTTGGCAAAGAGGAAGTAAATCATCTTGGGGGCAGGGGTCTCATTTGATTGCTGTTAGGCAAAAACCTCCAGAATAAATGGGCTTGTCTATCGATAGGAAAGCAAGAGATATTTTACATATAAAATGTAAGATGGCCTGTATTTTTAGGTTTATGTTGCCAGTGACCATAAGCAAAAGAGGGGGAACATAGAGGTGTCAAATAGAATGAAAATTAAATTTGTTCAGTTTCTTCCTAATTACCTTACAGTCAATTCTTACATGATTTTCATTGGCTTCTGATGCAAAAAAAGTTTTCCTCCGCATTGTACCAGGTTTGATTTAAAGCTGTGGTTTGAGGCTTCTCCTTCCTGTTCAAGTTATTTTCATCATTCATCTTGTTCCGTATGATTTATGCTTCTTCTATATAACTTTGATCTACTTTATCCTGCATTATCTCTGTTGTTAGTAAAAGCAAGTAATATTCTGACCATATTTACTTGATTCAGAATATGATTCATTTCATAAGGCCCAACTATTACTGCCTGCATTATTAGATAAGCAGCATTTAATCTTAAAATCATTTTCCAGCTGAGACCAAAACCATGCCTTAAATGTCATTTTTTGTGTTTTAGCTGTTGAAATGACAATCACCAAGGATACTGGGAATTTTAGTTTTCTAGGACATAAAACTCTGAAATAAGTTACATTTTATGAATATGAGTATTTCTCACCCTATGAATCATAAAATTAATGCTGCCATTATAAAAACTTCAAATACTATAGCATTTTTTTTCCTGATAAGGTACTATTTGTTGTATTGTCATTGTGGCTGAGATATGATATTTTAGGACTTCTCTTAAATTTCTGCAGAGGAAGGAAGGAAGGAAGAAGAAAACATACACACCTGCATACACACCTGCATACGCACTGAGCTTAAGTGGCAGATGAAAGAACATTAAACTATTATTTCATTATTTCATTTTTACTTGATAAAATATTTATTTCATTATTAATTAAATTTCTATTTATTATTCAAATTCAAATATGGTTTTGTCAGAATTTGTTGTGATATCAATAAGAATATTTCAGAAACTGCCCTTTGGTGCCCATCTCTTCCTGACTGCCATCGTTGCCTTACATATTAGGTACAACAATGGATAACATGGTAGTGATTTCTCAGAAGACCCTTAGAACTTCCAAATCTGAGGTGGCATACAATGTTTGAAATATAAAGAATCATCTGATGGTGTCTCTTCCCCTTTAAAGATATTTTTTTTTAAGTTGGTAGTATAGATGGTTTCACTTTTACATGTCACTGTTGTCATGTTTGAAAAAGAATCCTCAAAACCTAATATAGCTTTTCTAAAATGTGCTAATTGGGCTACATTAATTAAGGTCAAGTCTAGAAATAGTAACAGTCAAAACATAAAAAAATGAAGATAAATGTCACAAAAATAATGCATTAGGCTCCAGCCATGATGATTATAATTTATTTGCCTCTTGTCCACTTTTCCTGTTTTATTTAGAATGGCATCAATAATGTTGATTGCAGCTTTTAGTGTTTTAGAGTTGGTGTTTTCCACCTTTACCAATAATGGCTGGCTGAAGATGAAGAAATGCATTATTAGAACAGACATTAGTTTTAAAATGCATGCATTAGTGAATAATAAAAACCAAAGAATTATTTCTGAATCTGTTACTATTCTGTATTCTGAAGGATAGACAGGGCATTAGAGTTGCTTGCCTTTATCTAACTAATAGCACAAACTAAAAATGCAGTTACACAAAAGAAGCAGGTGAGATTACATTGCCATATAGACCTTTATCAAATACATTTTAAAAGACATTTAAACATTTAAAGAGGCAGCCCAGTGTACCAACTTAGAGGTGGCCCAGCAACCCATCTGAGACAAGGAGACACAGCTGAGCTGAGAGACAGAAAGGCAACCCAGTGACCCAGTCTGACAAATGAGTGGAGCCAGTGTAGTGCAAATGGAGGCCACTGAGCAGTGGTGAAACAGAGCTAGGTGGCAACAGACCAGCGGTTGTGAACCGCATGGCAGACCTTGAGAAGCAGCAGTGCGGAGCTATGTGGCAGCGGAGTGAAGTCCCCAGAACAGTGACTAAGAGGAGCGTGGTGGACTAGCAGTGGCTGAGAGTAGCGCAGAAGACCAACTGAGTAGCAGCTCCTACAGCAGTGGCTGGGAGCAGCATGGCAGACCAGCAATAGCTGAGAGCAGTGCAGTGGGCCAGCTAAGCAGAGTGCCCATATGAGTACATCATACCTGAAAACCTGGCAGTGGCCTTACTGTACCTACTGTAGTCTGTGCTTCAGCAGATTTGATAAATAACTTATCTGAATTGAAATCAGTTTAAGGATTCTGGAAGGTAGCCCATCCCCTAAACAAATCTATTTTGTCTGGAACATTATTCCAGAATAATTTTAACTATTTGGGTTCAGGAAATTTACTGCCAAACATTCCTGAACAGTCCCCCTCCAAAGAAAAATTAAATATTGAAGAATAATCCATTCTTTGATTAATTTTGCACTTTGCTAGTTATTTCTTCCCCTTCTTGAGAGAATTCTTTTTTAAAAAAAAATCATCTATCCACTTTCTCTAGTTATTTGGAGAAGAATTTCTGAAAGGTTATTTGTACTGATCTGTAGCCCATTTCTTTGTGACCATGACCTACATTAAGAGAGAAAGATGTGATGTGGAGGCCAATCTTTTTTGGCTTAAGAGACATTTGTTGGCCTTATAAAATGTGTTTTGGGCTGTAAGTGCACAGAGAAAACGAGAAAAAAAGTCAGCAGAGATAAAGAATAAAATAAAACTGTCCAGAATAATAATTTTTCAAAAATCCAATTACTTTTGGAAAATATACTTATCTCTGTCAATTCACATTTCTACTTATGCAGTCTTAAAAACAAGGCTAATTTAACAAGGCCAATAATCAATCTACAGCCTACATAAAAACACTGTGAGAAAAATATGTGCAATTCCAATTTTAATTTAAATTTTAAAATAAAATAAAAATTATTTGGAAAGATGTTGATCCAGAAAAATGCAATATATTCCTCCAAACAATGAAGTTCTGTAGGTCAGAAGCATTCTTTCTATTCCGGGGCTACATTTCCTCGGGGAAAATCTGTTGTGACTACAAACAGATGAAACAAGTATTGGGTAAGGCCAGAGCATAAGGTGGAGTCTCTTTTGCCTCTTTCTGATTCCATCCTTTTTCAGATCAGAAGAGTCAGATAACTCTTGCCATAGTTTGAACCAGTCTCTAACTTGATATTAGCTGAGGGCTATATAAAATACTCCAGAGAACCACTTACTATTGCAGTGAGGTAGTATCAAAAATGTCTCAAGGAAAGCAGATGCACTTTGAATAATAAAACCTGTTAACAGTAAATAAGGATATTTGACTGAACCAACTTACAAATGTAAACATACCTGCAAGCTTAAAACTTAAAAATTTAGGAAGCTTGCTTTTTCAGGACTTCAGTCATGGAGAATTTTCTCAGTCCATTGAGCAGTTTTCAAACACATATTCCAATCTTTATGGACAGCAGCAGTAATAGTAGCACTGTTCCTTAGGTTAGCAACTGTCTACGATAGAAATTATTTTAATTTTATTTTATTTTAAAAATAGAAATTAGTCTGGGGAACTTATTAGACTGACACATTGCAAATTGTGCACAATGATTGTAAGAGCCTCTATAGCAGACATGTCAAACACAAGGCCTGGGGGCCAGATCTGGCCCGTGAAGTGGTTTCATGTGGCCCAAGAAGCCATCATGGAAACAGTGAGGGAATGGCCTCCACTGCCTTGGCCCTGGCCCAGAGACCGTCCTTCTGCCAGAGACCCTCAGATCTGTCCCACTCCTGTCCAGGCCCCCATAGGCACCCTTGATGTGAACTATATAAAGCTGGCCATGCCCACCCAGTAGGCCATATGCACTCTAGCCACGCCCACCCAGGCCATACCCACCCGGCCCCCTGAGGGCAACTGTAATGCTGATGCGGCCCTCAATGAAATTGAGTTTGACACCCCTGCTCTATAGTCTGTTATGGACATCTCAAATGCCTCAGTTTGAAGATGCCCTCAGAGTAATATTTACCCAGCTACTAGTAGTGCAAGATTTTAAAAGCTAGGCATTGTAAAAGCGATGCATTTGCAATGAAAAACCTGTTCTGATTGGGCCCTGAAGGACAGCTGGTCCCTATACCATTCCCAATTCATTATTTAGAGCAGCTATTTCCTTTTCCTATTAATAGGCTCAGGTCTGTCAACTAATAGCAGACCTGTCTCTATTAATACGCAAATGAAAAAGCTGCTCTAAATATGAACAGGTATATTATCATTCCCCTTCATGGATTACTGCCTTGTCGTGGCGAATGGGCTTGCATAATTCAATGAAGCTATGAGCTATGCCGTGCAGGGCTACCCAAGACGGACAGGTCATAGCCGAGAGTTCTGACAAAACGTGATCCACTGGAGAAGGAAATGGCAAACCTCTCCAGTATCTTTGCCATGAAAACCCTATGGACAGTACCAAAAGGCAAAATGATATGATGCTGGAAGATGAGCCCCTCAGGTCAGAAGGCATCCAATATGCTACTGGGGAAGAACAGAGGGCTAGTACTAGTAGTGCCAGAAAGAATGAAGTGACTGGGCCAAAGCCGAAAGAACGCTCAGCTGTGGATGTGTCTGGTAGTGAAAGGAAAGTCCAATGCTGTAAAGATTTTTTCTCCATAGGAACCTGGAATGTAAGATCCATGAATCAAGGCAAGCTGGACGTGGTCAAACAAGAGATGACAAGACTGAACATCTACATCTTAGGTATCAGCGAACTAAAATGGACAAGAATGGGTGAATTTAATTCAGATGACCATCAGGTATACTACTGCGGGCAAGAATCCCTCAGAAAAAATGGAGTAGCCTTCATAGTCAATAAAAGAGTAGGAAAAGCAATACTTGGATACAATCCTCAAAATGACAGAATGATCTCAGTTTGAATCCAAGGCAAACCATTCAATATCACAGTAGTCCAAGTCTATGCCCCAGCCACCAGTGCTGAAGAGGATGAAATTGACCGGTTCTATGAAGCCATACAGCACCTTATAGAACTAACACCAAAAAATGATGTTCTTATCATCATGGGGGATTGGAATGCTAAAGTAGGCAGCCAAAAGATAACCAGAATAACAGGCAAGTTTGGCCTTGGAGTGCAAAATGAAGCACGGCACAGGCTGATAGAATTCTGTCAAGAGAATATGATGGTGATAGCAAACACTCTTTTCCAACAACCCAAGAGACGGCTCTACACATGGACACCGCCAGATGGTCAACACAGAAATCAGATTGACTATATGCTCTGCAGCCAAAGATGGAGAAGCTCTATACAGTCAGTAAAAACAAGACCAGATGCTGACTGTGGCTCAGACCATGAGCTTCTCCTTGCAAAGTTTAGGCTTAAACTGAAGAAAGTAGGGAAAAGCACTAGGCCACTCAGGTATGAATTAAATCATATCCCTGTTGAATATACAATAGAGGTGACAAATAGATTTAAGGAATTAGATCTAATAGATAGAGTGCCCGAAGAACTATGAACAGAGGTTCACGACATTGTACAACAGGTAGCAACCAAAACCATCCCAAAGAAAAAGAAATGCAAGAAAGCAAAATGGCTGTCTGAGGAAGCTTTGCAAATAGCTGAGGAAACGAGGGAAGCGAAAGGCAAGGGAGAAAAAGAAAGATACGCCCAATTGAATGCAGAATTCCAGAGAATAGCTAGAAGAGATAAGAATGCCTTCTTAAATAAACAGTGCAAAGAAGTAGAAAAAAAACAATAGAATAGGGAGGACCAGAGATCTTTTCAAAAAAATTGGAGAGATGAAGGGAACGTTTCATGCAAAACTGGGCATGATAAAGGACCAAAATGGCAGGGACCTAACAGAGACAGAAGAGATTAAGAGGAGGTGGCAAAATTACACAGAAGAACTATACAAGAATGAGCTTAACGTCCCTGATAATCACAATGAGGTGGTCACTGACCTCGAGCCAGACATCCTAGAATGTGAAGTGAAGTGGGCCTTAGAAAAGCTGAGCAACAACAAAGCTAGTGGAGGTGACAGTATTCCAGCTGAACTATTCAAAATCTTAAAAGACAATGCAGTAAAAGTGCTACACTCAATTTGCCAGCAAATTTGGCAAACTCAACAGTGGCCACAAGATTGGAAAAGATCAGTTTACATTCCAATTCCAAAGAAAGGCAATGACAAAGAATGTTCAAACTATCGCACCATTGCACTCATTTCTCATGCTAGTAAAGTCATCCTTAAAATCCTACAAGCTAGACTTCAGCAGTATGTGGATCGAGAACTACCAGAAGTACAGGCAGGATTTCGAAGAGGCAGAGGAACTAGAGATCAAATTGCTAACATACGCTGGATCATGGAGAAAGCTAGAGAGTTCCAGAAAAACATCTAGTTCTGCTTCATTGACTATGCTAAAGCCTTTGATTGTGTGGATCATAACAAAGTGTGGCAAGTCCTTAAAGAGATGGGCATACCAGACCATCTTATTTGCCTCTTGAGAAATCTATATGCGGGCCAAGAAGCAACAGTGAGAACTGGACACGGAACCACTGATTGGTTCAAAATTGGGAAAGGAGTCCGGCAAGGCTGTATACTGTTGCCCTGCCTATTTAACTTATATGCAGAGCACATCATGAGAAAGGCAGGGCTAGATGAATCAAAAGTTGGAATTAAGATTGCCAGAAGAAATATCAAAACCTTAGATACGCGGATGATACCACTCTAATGGCAGAAAGTGAAGAAGAACTAAAGAGTCTCTTGTTGCGGGGGAAGAAGGAGAGTTCAAAACTTGGGTTGAAACTTAACATTAAGAAAACCAAGATCATGGCATCCGGCCCTCTCAATTCCTGCCAAATAGATGGGGAAGAAATGGAGGTAGTGACAGATTTTATTTTCCTGGGCTCCAAGATCACTGCAGATGGGGACTGTAGCCAAGAAATTAAAAGACGCTTGCTCCTCGGGAGGAAATCCATGGCAAATTTAGACTGCAGACTAAAAAGCAGAGACATCATCCTGTCAACAAAAGTACGTATAGTCAAGGCTATGGTCTTCCCAGTTGCAATGTATGGCAGTGAAAGTTGGACCATAAGAAAGGCTGAGCGCCAAAGAATTGAGGCCTTTGAACTATGGTGCTGGAGAAGACTCCTGCGAGTCCCTTGGACTGCAAGGCGATCAAACCGGTCAGTCCTAGAGGAGATCAATCCTGACTGCTCTTTAGAAGGCCAGATCCTGAAGCTAAAACTCAAATACTTTGGCCACCTAATGAGAAAGAAGGACTCACTGGAGAAGAGCCTAATGCTGGGAAAGATTGAGGGCAATAGAAGAAGGGAATGACAGAGAATGAGGTGGTTGGATGGAATCACTGAAGCAGTAGGCGTGAGCTTAGATGGACTCCAGAAGATGGTAGAGGACAGGAAGGCCTGGAGGAACGTTGTCCATAGGGTCGCGATGGGTCGGACACGACTTCGCAGCTAACAACAACATATTATCATTAATGTGTAAAGATATTTGGAGTATCAGTATGATTTGGAAATACAGAAAAAGGGATAGATTGTATATATGTTTTCATTTGCACCATACCATTAACTTTCGCACATATCCAAACTGAAAATATCAGTTGGGATATTTTTAAGGGATAATGGAATAATGCTTAAGGGAAAAAAGTTAGTTTATTTAGCTAACTTTAGCTAGAATGAAGCAAGTTCTAAGGTAGAAAATCAAGACCTTAAGTTTAATTGTTTACTATAAAAATTGAAAATTTGGTGGGCACTTTTCATTAGAAAGTTATATATTTTAAACAGTGATGGTGTATGTTCAAGACCATTGACTTCCGGGTGGCAAGGCGCCGCCGCCGACAGCTGCTTTTAGCTTGTTAGCTTCGCGGCTTTGTAGAACCGCCGAAAGCAGCGCCGATCAGCTGTTTCGGCGGTTCGAAAGCCCCCTCCTCGGGAGAAGAGGAGGGGGTGAGTTTCCAAGTAGGGGAAGGGCTCTCTGGGGCCGTCAGGGCTTAAAGCTCTGGCGGCTGGAAGATTGAGCCCCCCCGAAGCTTGGATTTCTCCGGGCCGCGCAGCGCGTCTGCTCCGTTTTTCCTGGAGCAGAACAAGGCGAACGCAACCATCCCTGCCTACAAGAATGGACTTTGGAAGTTAATGGAAGCAGGCAGAGCGATGCAAGAGAACAAGGAGTAAGTGAACTTTTGAACTTTGGCTCAATCTACATTGAAGACTTAGAAAGTGAAAGTGCGTAGTTGCAAAAGAGGGAAAAAATGGCGGCTAAATCTTCTTCTAAACTTCCTAAAACTGCGGGGGCTTCCCCCCTGCCGCATTCTTCAGTGCAAGTGTTAGCACCTCCTGCACCTCTACCTTCGCCTGTCTTAACACTTAAAGTTTTGGAAGATGCTTTGGAAAAACATTCACAGCATTTGGCTGAGATGATAGATGAGAAGATGGATGAGAAGCTGACAGAAAAATTTACAGTAATGAGGGAGGACATCTTGCTTGCATTTCAAGGCATGGCGATATGTATTGAACGCCTTGACGAAAGAGTGGAGGATCTTACTCAAAATAATATTAAACTGGATGCAAAGATACTAGAGACTGAGAATGTGGTGGATAAAATTGATTATGACTTGACATTGGTACAATATCATGAAATGGAGTTTGCTGTGAGGATAAGGGGTCTTAAGGAGAATTTAAAGGAGGATTTGAAAAAATTAGTTTCTGTTGCTCTCGAAGACGTGCTGGGAAGGCCAGCTGAAGAAATTGCAGAAGATATAGACAAAATTTTCCGTGTTAACTCCTGGATTGCGAGACAAAGGAAATTACCCAGAGATGTGGTTGTTTACTTTACAAAGAGAGCAATCAGGAATGAAGTTATTCAAGTTTCTTACAATACAAAGCTTGTGATTGCTGACCAAGAAGTTTTGGTTTTAAAAGAGATCCCTCCAAAAATCTTAAGGAAACGAAAGGAATTTGCATTTCTAGCACATGAGCTTAAGCGACGCGATGTCAGGTTCAGATGGGAGATTCCAGTGGGTATGGTGGTAATGTTTGAAGATACAAGATACCGTCTTGCTACGGTTCTGCAGGCACGTGATTTTTATAGTAATGTTTTAAAAGCAATCCCTATACCACTTCTGGAATCAACAAAGGAGGGAAAGTCTTATGAAGCTGAAGGAATACAGATAGATGAGACAGCACCAGGAGTGATTCAAATTTCAACAGTAGAAGAAGCAAAGGACCAGAGGGTCACCCGAGCTGCTTCGAGACGAGCCAGGCGTGATCAAGACCAAGCCCAGCAGAATGTTGTGGAACCTTCAAAATGTACCTATAGCCAAGCTGTGGGAGGAGCGCGACCTAAAAATGTAAAAGGGATTTTGGATGACGCGCTTCAAAAGCTTCGGGTTGCCAGAAATGGTGACTAAGTTTTTAACTTGGAACGTTAATGGATTAAACTCACCACAAAAGAGAAAGAAAATTTTTCAATATTTAAAGCAATTTAAGACTGACGTTATTTGTTTACAAGAAACACATATTAGAGTTATGGACCAAAAGTATTTATCAAATTCAAGATTAGGTACACAATTTATTGCGTCTGCAGTTAACAAGAAAAATGGAGTGGTTATTTATGTCAAGAATACAATTACGGCAGAATTAATTGAAGCTGATCAACAAGGAAGATATGTTATTGTGGACTTGCTATTAGAAGGTAAAAGAACTCTTCTGGTTGGATTATATGCACCTAATCAACAGCAAGCTGACTTTTATAGTTTATTACACAGCAGGATTACCCAATTGGATTACAAATCTTTTATTTTTATGGGAGACTGGAATGGTGTTTTGGACGTACAAATGGATAAGAGTGGATCCTATAGAAGTACCCCAAGTCATGCTAAATTGCCTAAATCTTTTTTTGAGATGATGGACGATATGGAATTACGTGACGTCTGGAGGGAGAGAAACTTACAAGAAAGAGACTATACTTTTTTTTCTGATAGACACCAATCTTTTTCCAGGATTGATTTTATATTATTGTCTAATGATCTCTTTTTTAGAACTAAGAGGATAAAGATTTGTTCAAGGACTATGTCTGATCACAGTCCAGTTTGGCTGGAGATTGGAAACGACATTAGAGAACGACGTTCCTGGCGTTTAAATGAGAATCTGTTTAGAAATCAGAAAAATGTGGAAGAGTGTAAGAAACAGATGAAGGTTTTTTTTGAAATGAATATGCATAAGGGTACTTCTATGGAAATGGTATGGGATGCTAGTAAGGCATATATGAGAGGAGTGTTGATATATCTTAATAACAAATATAGACGCAATTTGGAATTTAGGAGGAAAGAATTAGAGACAGAGATTAAAGAAAAAGAAAAGGCTTTAATTTTGAACCCATCGGATGTGAAGATTAAAGAGACTATTAAGTTATTAAGAGGACAATTTGATAAGTTAATGGCTGATCAGGTGGCAACTAATCTACGGTTTGCAAGGCATAATACTTTTTGCAATGCCAATAAACCAGGCAGATGGTTAGCATATATGTTAAGAAAGAAGCAAAGGGTTTCTAATATAGACAAAATAGAACATAAGGGGAAGATTGTGTATCAACAGAATCTTATTAAGGAAACTTTTGTTGATTTTTTTTCTAAATTATATGCTAGCGACAAGATTAACGAAATGGACATTGATTTATATTTAAAAGACTTTGATATTCCGGTTCTTACGCAAGAGCAAAAAGAAGAAATGAATCAGTTGATAACTGAGGAAGAAATATATTTGGCAATTAAACAGTTAAAAGTAGGTAAAGCACCAGGCACCGATGGTTTGACTGCTGTGTATTATAAAAATCTACAGTTTGAGATGATAAAGCCATTAAAGGAACTGTTTCAGACAATTCAAAAGGGGGGAGGAGTACCCCCGTCTTGGAAAACTGCTTTTATTTCTTTAATTCCTAAAGAAGATCAGGATGTTACTCAAGCAAAAAATTATAGGCCAATTTCACTTTTGAATACGGACTACAAGATATTTGCTAAGGTGTTAGCTAGTAGACTTATGAGGGTATTGCAACAGGTGATTCATGGTGATCAAACTGGGTTTATAAGTGGTAGACAAATGAAAAATAATGTGAGACATATAGTTGACTTGTTGGAATTTTTGGAAAGGAATAACCAGATCCCTGCAGCATTGATCTTTTTGGATGCTGAAAAAGCTTTTGATCAATTGGATTGGAAATTTTTGTTGAAAGTATTAGATAAAATGAACTTTGGGGATGAATTTTTACAACCAATTAGGGCAATATACCAGAAGCAAACAGCTCGAATAATTGTTAATAATAGTTTGACTGAAATATGCAATATTGAAAAGGGTACGAGGCAGGGTTGCCCGTTATCACCTTTATTATTTGTTTTAACATTGGAGATATTATTGATTAAAATATGGAATTCGGAAATAGTTAAGGGAGTTCAAATAAGAGATCAGGACTATAAATTGAGGGCTTTTGCGGATGATCTGGTTATTACTTTGACACATCCAGAAAATTCTGTTATGGAATTGATGGAGTTAATATTTCAATATGGGAAAGTTTCTGGATTTAAGATTAACATACAAAAAACTAAAATTTTATCTAAAAATATGACAGTATCACAAAAGGTTTCTATAGAAAGTTTAACTGGATTTGAAATTGTTGAAAGAGTTAAATATTTGGGGGTATATTTAGCACCCTCAAATGTTAAATTATATAAAAATAATTATGAAAAGTTATGGAATAAAGTGCAAAAAGAATTGGATAGTTGGAAAAAACTACAATTATCATTATTGGGAAGAATTGCAGCAGTAAAAATGAATGTTCTGCCAAAATTTTTATTTTTGTTTCAAATGATACCCATTCTCAAAAAGGATTCAAATTTGGAGGAGTGGCAGAAGGGTATCAATAAATTTGTTTGGGCAGGGAAAAGGCCACGGGTCAAATTTAAAATTATGCAGGATACACGTGAAAGAGGTGGTCTAAGAATGCCCAATTTTAAATTATATTATGAAGCTGCTGCATTATCAGCTATAAGTGATTGGATTAATTTGACACAGGCGAGACTCTTAAATCTTGAAGGGCATGACTTGTTATTTGGTTGGCACGCATATTTACTATATGACAAAAAGGTAGATAATGTTTTTAAAATGCATATTTTGAGGTATGCTTTGTTGAGAGTTTGGAAAAAGCACAGACAAAAATTAAATTATAAGATACCGTTATGGGCAATACCCAAACACGCAATAGAGAATATAAATGTTGGATTTAAACATGATGTGATTACATATAAGGAAATTTTGACTTTGGAGAGGAATGTATGGTGTTTGAAGTCATACAATCTTTTACGAGAAAAAAAGATTGTACAAACTTGGTTTCAATATGGACAATTACAAGCCAGGTGGAAAGAAGATCAGAAGATTGGTTTTTTGAGGGATGATGAAAATCTGGTAAAACAAATTAGAAATCAGGGACCAGCGCATATCAAACGGATATATCTTGCATTGATAGAGATTGACTCAGAAACAGAAATTGTTAAGGACTGTATGATAAAATGGGCACAGAACATTCAGGAAGTCATTACAATGGACACTTGGGAAAAGATCTGGGTGAGAAATGTGAAATTTACGCAAGCTCAAAATTTAAGAGAGAACTTTTATAAAATGTTTTACAGATGGCATTTAGATCCTAGAAAGTTAGCAAGTATGTATCCAAACTATCAGCCTAAATGTTGGAGATGTGGTGGCGAAGACGCAACGTATTTTCATATATGGTGGACTTGCAAAAAGATCAAACCATTTTGGATTAAAATCTGGTGGAATATGCAGAAGATATTCAAGAAAAGAATAAAGTTTTGTCCGCAATTGTTTTTACTGGGTATTATTACTGATACTACTGTGTTGGACATTAATTTGATGTTGAACTTAATTACGGCAGCGAGACTTCTAATAGGGCAATATTGGAAGAAGCAAGAACTGCCGACTTTAGAGGAATGGACTTTAAAAGTTTCCAACCTGGCGGAGATGGCAAAGATTTCAGCATATTTGAAAGACCATTCTCAACAACGATACATTGTGGAGTGGAAGAAATGGATTGATTACATCCAGAATAAATATGGGACTAAAAAGTTTTATTTAGCATTTGAATAAGTATATTGCTTGTAGTCAATTTATAAGAGCTAAAGCGCGAGAGAATTAATAAGTTATTATTGTTAGCATATGGGCGTTTTTGATTGGTTATTTTAATTTTTATACCTTGTATCTAGCTCTGGGAAGTCCGGGGGGGGAGGGGGGAGAGGGAGGGTAAGAGGGTGGGAGAGGGTGGGGGAGGGGTGGGGAATGGGATGTTATAATTAAAATGTATTGAAAAACTTTTTAATAAAAAAAAAAAAAAAAAAAAAAAAAAAAGACCATCATATTAACTCCAGAGAAAAAATTAGCTGTTTTGAGTTTTTCAGTATAGAAAGTTGAAGAAAGTACTACACTTTTTTACTAACAAAGTACAGATATAATCACTGGAAGAAAAGACTGGTTGAAACCAAAGTAGTTCTGGTTAAATTAAGTCTCATTATTTTGAGTAGTCCAATTGTAAGCATGACTAATTTGGGATCCAATCCAATTAATGAGTTTTTCTTTATTAAATTGTTAATTGTGTCTTCAATTATGTAAAATGTTCTGATTGGTATTGTGTGATTGTGTATTTCAGTGTTTCTCAATCCTGTCAGCTTAAAGATCTGTGGACTCAACTCCATAGCCCAGCTGCCAGGTTTGAAAAACATGGGTATATTTAAAAGCAAGCATGAATTTGGATCTGTATGCTGAGTCATATAGAAAAGCATCATGCTTTCCATGCCTTCTGTATTTAGTTTAAACAAATATGCCTCCTGCCTTGGTGTATTTTGAAATGTAAATAAATGCCATCCTTAGTAACATTTTTATACAAGAGTTAATTTTAGTAGTCATTGTTTAAACAACACTCGTTTCCCATGAAAGCAGTTCTGAGTAAACATTATTCTCTTTCCATTCAGCACAATTTACCACTGCTTCCAATCTGCAATCAAACTCAGCATTTTGAGAGAAGTTTTTATATATATACAGCTTCATTTCATACCTATTTAGAAGATGTCTAGGTTAAGCCTGCACTGTGGAAAGTCACTTGCTGCTTTTTAATATACATGAATGAATTTTTAGATGTTCAGTCTGACTTTTCCAATAATCAGACATCTATATTCAAGAGCCCATTCCTAATATTTTTGAATGATTGAAAATCAAGATGCAAGAATTCACTAAAAGGAAGAAACATTATTCTTTTCCTAAGCCTCGCCCAACCTAGGCATCCTCCAGAGTGGTGGTTTTTTAATATTTCCCAGCTAGGTTGCCATTGTAGACAATTCTAGTGGATGAATTCTCTGTGTCTGTTGGGTGCCCAGAGGACAGAACAATGTATTCCTTCCCCTCGTTTACTCTTTTTTAATTGTATTTGGATATATTTGGATATATTTCACTCATTTACTTACTCATTTCTATATATTGTACTTTTTCTTCACTGAGATTTTCTTCACAGAACTAATTGCTACTGAATTCTGTTCTCATACTCTATAAATGCATGGTGTGTATCTAAGGTAGAAAATAGTAGAGGGCACATTCATTTTCATTCTGAATAGAATGTCCAAGTGACACTAGTTAGTATGAGAAATATCCCTTGGGTTCATTTCTATATGAGCAGTAGTCTATTCAAATTTTAAATGAACATTAGTGTTCAGGCTTCCCACCACAGTCTTACTTTCATATGCCACATGTTTATTATACAATGAAGGTAAGACAATGTAGGATGACATTTAGCAATTTTCAGAGGACAGAATTTCATTTGGGATAAAGAACCTACAGATTTATTGATGTAGCTATGAATGAGGCATGTGAAAAATAGGAAAAAAATGGGAATAATTATTTGGAATTTAAACTTACATCTTAAAGCAGGGGTGTCAAACTCAATTTCACTAAGAGCCGCATCAGCATTGCGGTTGCCCTCAAGGGGCCGGGTGGGTATGGCCAGGGTGGGCGTGGCCTACTGGGTGGGCGTGGCTAGAGTGTGTATGGCCTACTGGGTGGGCGTGGCCAGCTCTACATCTTTCCCATCAAGGGTGCCTATGGGGACCCAGGCAGGAGTGGGACAGATCTGAGGGTCTCTGGCAGAAGGAAGGTCCCTGGGCCAGGGCCAAGGCAGTGGGGGCCGTTCCCTCACTGTTTCCAGGATGGCTTCGTGGGCCACATGAAACCACTTTGCGGGCCGGATCCGGCCCCCGGACCTTGTGTTTGACATGTCTGTCTTAAAGAATTTGAAGTCACTGTCCTATACTGGAGCATGCTTTCCATTTTAGACATTGGACTGAGGGCTTAATATTTCTGGAGCTGGTGATTATGCTGTTGTTTTGAGTGTGTAACTTTTTTGTATGTTATTGAAAAACAGGATAAAATCTGAAGAATCATCGCACTGTGATGGGATTAATCTGCCCCTCTTGTTCCAACAGAAATGGCCTACTTCATATCCTGTCAGCCAAAAAATTTCAGCTGGCTGAATCCAGGAGTAGAATCTTTTCTCTCACCTTCTAGAATATTCTCCTATTGCAGATGAGGTCTTGCCCCCACACCCCTGGCCTTCTGGAAAAGCCTAAAAATGTAACTTTGTTTCTTGACCTGGGTGGTTGATAAGTTAGGGAAGATTCTCACTCCCAGTTGCTCATCATCTTGGTTTATAACCTTAACTTCTCTGTTCAATTTTTCTAATTTGAACTAGTATTTTTAGCACTTTTAAACTTTTTATTATACTGTAAGCCACCCAAAGTCACTGTATCAATGAGACGGGCAGCAGAAAATGTAATAATAAAATAAAAATCATTCTCTATTTTGGACAGAAATTATTTTTATTTCTTTAGGTATCTACTATTACACTGAACAAAGGATCCCATCTCAATGAAGTACTTGGCCTAACTCACTGTATTCACTTGGACAAATCCCTCTTTATGATGGAACCAAGTCAAAATCTATGGGACAGCATCTCGAGTTATTAATAACCTGTGACATTCATGTGGCCAAGAACACTTCTATTGTACCTTTCTTGCTTGCACTCACATTACCTTGAATGCTGGAAGAATTTCTCTCTTCTTGTTCAAAAGGTCCTGAAACTCATAAACTAAAGCTGAAACAGTTCAAGCAACACTTTTCTAACCTACAATTATATAAAAAAGGACAATGTCCTCTATGTCTCATTTGGAAGTAGCAGAAAACTTTTTCTTTTTCTTTGAAAATACCAAGGAAACATAAATCAGCCTTTGGAAAAAGAAAGAGAGACTGCACTGCAGTTCTACCGAATGGCATTTTATATTCTGAACATAGAAAGGAGCTTGTAGTGGCATTACACTGAAATTACCTCTCTGTTGTGCAGGGTGAGGAGTTTTCTTTAACCACACGAGTGCATGCAAAATGCAAAGACACAAGCTGAATGTCTGTAAACTCACTGTTAGTGGCCTTTGCCATCACATACAGGGAAGGCTGCTGAATAGAATTATAGACCAACAGTTGTTATAATATAATTACAATTGCCTTGTAGGCTACAAGCTACTTATTTGCACATTAGACATTACTTATATCTTCCAAAGCTGATTAAAGGGAAAATTGGACTTTGCCCAAAAGATGGAACCTGATTTCATTGTAATGGGGATGGGCTGGCAATGAAGGGGATTGGTGATAAGCACTGATCATTTAGTTAATGTTGCTTTTATTGATCAGTAAAAAGACTCTAAGTTTGCAAATCATTCTTTATTGGGTAATAAACTTTATAGTTTTGACTGTCCTAAGGGAATCATTTTTTATGGGCCTTCACTTCTATAGCCAAGGTTGTTACTAGCAGGAGGCACAGAGGTTGAATGCAATTACTATGTTTCCGCAGAAGTCAATGATCATGGTAGGCTGCTTAGTAGGAGGAAAATTGGTCTTTCTCTATTTCTAAATATTTGGGTCAATATTGGGAGGATTTTGTGCTTCAAGAAATATTGATTCATCTTCTTTTATCTGCAGCAGTAATTCTGATACGATTTTTTTGTGGAAGCAACTTTAATAGATACTCTGCTATATTATTAATAGAAGTATAAATGGAATCTGTTAACATTTATCTAAGGGGTCCTTGATGCTCTCTGAGTTCGTTTTCACTGATTATGTTTCCTAGTTTGGATAATGAAATGTCTGCAAGAAAACAACCAATCTTAGAGAGAATCAAGGACCCCTCATTTCAATACTGAGCTACAGATATTCTCCTTTATTAGCATTTCTTTGGTTCAATACACACAGATATGCAATATATTCACAGTCCCTCAGACACAGTGTACACATAAATATGTAGG
>JAKJMR010000245.1:2024724-2045145 GCA_024449315.1 Daboia siamensis | reverse complement strand
AGCCACCCCAATATTTTTTGTTTATTTATATGCCGCCCTTGCTTTCTGCTATCTGATTTAGTTGATCTTGCTGTATTTGGACGTTCTTGTGTGTTGGTGTGTATGTGTGATGCGGCACTCTCTTTCCTTGGTTCACCCATATCTGTTCAATTGGGGTTGTTTTCAGATCATTTCTTGTCTTCTTGGCTAGTTGTTACATGATCAGTATCTTCTTTTTCTTGTGAGTCACGTTATCCTCTGTTTGCTGTATTTCTTTCAGTGGGTCATGTGTTCGCTGGTTATTTTCCTTGCCTTGGGATGGTCGCTTTCGTCTGTTCATTATGCCTGTCTGTCCATCTATTCCTGTTAAGCTCCTGTCTTCCAGGTGCTCTCCATCTGTTTGTACGTGCATGTGACATTGTCTTCTCTTCCCTTGCTCTATCCACCTCTGATCTTTGGGAATTATTGCATGATTGTTTGTTGTCTGTTCCTGTTTTTTGGGCTCAGGGAGTTGTTGTGTTTTAGATATCTCTTCTGGTGTCCTGGTTGTCCAACTTTGATTTCTTTTGGTTTCTCTCCTTTTTATTGTGGGTAGACCTTTCTGTTGCTGTTTCTGTGCCTTTAATGTCTGTTAGGCAGGTGGCAATTCTATGTGGTGATTAATTGTATATTTATCTGAGAACCAGGCTTCCTTAATCTGCCTCCTTTGGAGGTGTCTTGGGCAATGGTCTGTGCCCCTGCAAAGACAAAGGAGTGGTTGTCATCGACCATATGTGTCCATATTTGTGAATATTGTTCATGTCGTTTTATTGCAAGCTTATGTTCATGGATTCTTGTCTTTAGTTGTTTGGATGTTTCTCCGATATAGCTACATTGGCAGTCATTGCATCTCCCCCTATAGATTACTGATGATTTTTCTTTTCCAGATAGTTGTCCTTTTGGGCGCATCAACTTGGTACGAAGTGTCTGGTTTGGCCGGTATGCCACATTAACGTTATTCTTGCCGTTGCCTCTGAAACCCCATTTATGTATGGAATTGTCATCCAAGTTGTATTTGCCAAGCCATTTTGTGTCAAACGTGGTTCTTGGTGCCTACTGTAATGCCAAATAAAATTTGTTGGGTAGTCGTTACATCTGCATATCTGATATATATGATCACGTTCCTTGTCCTTGGCTCTTTTCATGTTGCAGTGTGTGTCTAAACATTTGAATAATGTGCAGATGCAGGAGATCTTGTGGGATGTGGGGTGATTACTTTTATAATTAAGTATCCTATCTGTGTGTGTCCTTTTTCTATAAACGGATGTTTGGTGACTGATTGACACATCGAGGAAAGCTAAGGTGCCATTGGCTTCCTCCTCTGCTGTAAATATTGAATTTAGTTGTCTCATGAAATCAATCCTATCCTTACGTTTGATGATGATGAATGTGTCATCAACATATTTTGCCCAAAATTTGGGTTGATAGCTGGCCATTACTTTGGATTCAAGTTGTTGTAAGACTGCTTCTGCAATGATTCCTGAAATGGGAGACCCCATTGGTGTGCCCTTGATTTGTTAATATATCACTCCCTGGAATTTAAAGCGTGTTTTAAGACACAAACGTAATAAGAGGATGATGTCTTCTACCTTAAGTGAGTCGTGATGTAGTGACTCCTCCTGCTGTAATTGTTCTTCTATTGTCAAAATGGTTAGGTCTTGTGGTATGGATGTGAATAAGGATGTTACATCGAATGATATCATTATTTCAGCATCCTCTATCTTCGCCGATTTCAGTTTTTGTACGAATTCATGTGCTGACTTTACTGTGGTTGTGTTTTCTTCCAACAGGTATTTTAACTGTCTGCTCAACCACTTTGCTAGAGTATTTGTTGGAGTATTTCTAAATGCTACAATAGGTCTTAATAGGACCCCTTTCTTATGTATCTTTGGTAGCCCATAGAATCTCACCATCGCCGTATTGTTTGGTCGCAAAGCCCTTAAATCTTCCTCACTGATTTTGTCTTGTCTTCTAAGTCTTTCTAGTATTTTATTAAGCTGATTTCTGATTGATGTCATTGGGTCCTTTGTGACCACTTTGTATGCATTAATGTCTTCGAGTAAGGATTGAGCCTTATAATTATATTCAGATTTATCCATGACTACAGTGGCCCTGCCCTTATCTGCTGGTAAAATGACAATGGATTTGTCCCTACGTAGTTCTTCTAGGGCTTCTCTCTCCATTTTTGATAGAATATGGTGTGGTCTATGGGCCATGAGTAGTCCTGTGATTCATTGCCTAATTGAGTTTTTAATCTCTTCATTAATTGTAATATGTTGTAGTGTTGGTTCTATGGCCACTATGAAGTCAATTGGATGTGCATCCATAAGGTTCAGGCCCGTGTCCCATTGTAACAGTCTGGTTTGTTCATAGGTCAGGGTTCTTGATGATATATTATGGACAAGCCTGTTGGCATTATTGTGGTTATCTGCTTTTCTCAAAGACTCCATTTTTAATGGAGTATTTCAGTCTTGTGTTGGTGTGTTATCCATACAACCTGGCCTATATGGCAGTTAAGCATGTCAAAATGCTGAGGCAATAATGTGGTTTGGCAGAATTCTCGGCGTTTCTGAATCTCTATCGCCCAGGTTTTAATGCGTCTGTGATGATCCCAAAGATCGGAGGTGGATAGAATGCGCATGCACAAACAGATGGAGAGCACCCGGAAGACAGGAGCTTAACAGGAATAGATGAACTGCCTAATATATAATCAGCCCAGGTTCGAATCTCAGATAAAGGGTATGAGTGACTGACGAGAACATAAGAAGTTCGAAATGATCATCTCAGCCTCCCAAATTCTTTATTAGCAATTTGAATAATTTACACAAATATGAGCTGTCATAAGTTGACTATATCCTGTGGATAGCCTTGGGTCAGGCCAAAGCAGGAAAGAAAGAGTTAATTAGCAAGGTGCATTCAAAAGCCTTGACAAATACTTAACACATATATTTAATAATTTCCCTTGCCTTCTAGCTAATAAAAGAGAGAAAGAACCTTTGGCTCAGGAAGTTAAAACAACTGCCTAATATATAATCAACCCAGGTTCGAATCTCAAATAAAGGGTATGACTGACTGACGAGAACATAAGAAGTTCGAAATGATCAGCCCAGGTTCGAATCTCAGATAAAGGGTATGACTGACTGATTAGCAATGAGCATCTCAGCTTCCCAAATTCTTTATTAGCAATTTGAATAATATATATATATATGTATGTATGTATGTATCATGTTCATTATTTGAAAACTTATTGACTTATTCTCAGAGATATTGTTGACAGATATTGCATTAGAATAATTTCATATGCATCACCTAAGCTTTTTTCCCAAATAATTTTCATCTTTCTTAATGAATTTTCACACGTGACAATAAATATATAAGTCCTATTTACCTGTAATCAGAGTAAGAATATTAAAGTTCTCCAAATGGTCGAATAATGGAATGTTATGAGACATTCCAAAACATTTTTTCTTGTAGTTTCACTTATTTTTCAAATGTACAAAGGGGTCTACAATTCAAAGTTTATAGAACGTACAAGGTGGCTTTATAAAATATTCAAAGTTTTTAGTGGAATGCACATAGCAATATTATAAGACCAAATACCTTTCTCTAGGACTCCATGGTCTGGCCATATAAATACAGAAATTTGGAGATAACCAATCCAAGAAATGATGTTTAAGAAACTATCCGATGAGCTGGAAGCTGCTGTGAGCATATCAGATTTTTTTCCCAAAAAATAAAGATAAATCAAGCACCTCAGCCATCTCATAGAGTACAAAATGTTATGCATCCATCACAACTAAAGATTTTCTGAGGAAACCTGACAGGATATAACAGTCAACTTGTCATCGATATGAGATTGGATTCAAACAAACCTGCTCCCAGTAGAATCAATAGAGCAGTTGTGTTTTAAAATCTCCATAAGAAACAAAAGGATAAGGATTTCATAGAGTTCAACTGGGGAAAAAATGGTGTAAAATACTTTTTCAGAAAAATCTCTCAGAAAATCAGCTACTGTCTAGCTTTGACTCAGAATTGCTGAATGAAATTACAATGAGAATGAAGAAAGCTGTTTGCTAAGACAAAAGTAATAGAAAACCCATTGTATTTTAGTTATACTAAAATAATATTGAACAGCTTAATTAGACCTCCAGTTATGAAGTGAGATCTGAATACTATTTGGTGAAGTTGAGAGGGAGAGGGGGAGGGAGGGGGGAGAGAAAGAGACTTCTGTGAAATTTTAGATTGGTTATAGATACATAGACATCTAAGGGAATCATCTAGACCAGAGGCCCCCAATTTTTTAGGCACTATGGGCTGGTTCTGTGGGGAGAGGTTTTTCTATGGACCAGAGGGGGCATGGCTTTTTAAAAAATAATATTTTATTAATTTTCCAATTTTACATTTAAGAATTTAAAAAGCTACATGGTGGCTGGGTTAATCAATAGTTCAATAATAAAATCTTTAGCACAAATCTCAAATTACAACATCAGATATTTCCTCTCTTTTCCCCTTAACATTTACTATATTTAAGGTAATACAGTTCTTATTATATCAACTCAGTAAAAACATCATTATTACATTTGTCAATAATTTTTTAGCTTATACATATCTTAATTATTTTTTACCTTCAATCTTCATAAACAATCCATATCCTGATATTATTTTTTCCCAGTTTTTAGTTTCCCAGTTTTTAGTTTCCCCTCAGTATTCCAATTTAACCTTTGATATTTATAATTTTCAGGGACGCAGTGGCTTGTCGATCAGAAGGTCAGCAGTTTGGCGGGTCGAATCCCAAGTAGCAGAGTGAGCGTCTGTTACTCGTCCCAGCTTCTGCCAACATAGCAGTTCAAAAACATGTAAAAATGCAAGTAGAAAAATAGGGACCACTACGGTGGGAAGGTAACAGCGTTCTGTGCACCTTTGGTGTCTAGTCATGCCGGCCACATGACCACGAAGACGTCCTCGGACAAGCACTGGCTCTTCGGCTTTGAAACGGAGATGAGCACCAGCCCCTAGAGTTGGAAACGACTAGCACGCATGTGCGGGGGAAACTTTACCTTTACCTTTATTTATAATTTTCAGGCTTTAGGTAACAAATATTTCCCTTATCACAATTCATAACAGAATCTTATATCCAAAATACACATTTTACCTATTTGAATATAATCCTGTTCTATTTCCTAAAAGTTATCTATTTCCCACCATATTAAATCATCTACTTAATAATACAATATCCCCTTTAATAAATCAAAATCATTATAGATAGATAGTTAGATAGATAGATAGATAGATAGATAGATAGATAGATAGATAGATAGATAGATAGATAGATAGATAGATAGGTAGATAGATATAGCCTGGGTTAATCAATAAATCAAACATATTCATAATATTTTTTTTCCTTTTAGGTCTAATTTTTAAATATTAAACAGATAAAATCCTTTTTTTCAACTAATTTCCAAATATTTTAAATCTAATGAGCAGAATTCTCCTTGTCTCAACTTCTCCCTTTAAACCTCTAATTAATAATATGAAATCCCCTCTAATAAATCAAAACCCCAATTTTCTTCAGGCTTATTCTGGATTTCTTTCTTTGCCAACTAGGCTTCCATATCAGTGCTTTTAGGTTATTTGAAATAAAGGAGACCATTTTATTCCCATTTTTTGGAGTGACTAGCCCATTTGTATTCATTAAGTTGTCTCCCTATTATTCCAATTCCCCATGATTGCCCTGATATGTTTATCTTCCATTCAATCTGTTCTTCTTTCTCAAATTTATTCTGATTTATATAGAAAGTCTTTTCCATTTTCAGTGCTGTCACTCCCTTTTTCTGGATTTTCCATTAACTGTATTTGTTGGTCAATTGAGTCCTCTGTCTTAATATTTGATTGTTCCACTTCTGTTATCTCCTGCATTGTTAGCTCTTTGGTTGTAGTCAAAGTTTGGCTTTGTGTATCTAAGCTGGCTTCTTGACCTTTTATGTTAGGTCTTATTTTATCACAAGCTGAAAGAATGGTTTCATGTATTGCTTTCAACATGGAAATAATCTTTTCCTGGTCTTCATCCATCTCTTTCATGTGTTTATGAATAGTCTTTATAGTAGAAGTCATTTATCAAGCAAGATTTTATAGTCCAAGGTATTTCATCATCTCATATAGTAACCAATTTTCCTCAAATAAAGAAATAGGAAGGCAATTCCCCACATATAACTCTGAAAGTCAGTAAAGGTTTACATTCATATGGGGGCATAGTTTTGCGTGCTGCCTGCATCCCATGGATGGGGCTTCATGTGTTTGCATGGCCAGATTTCTGGCATGCTGCAGCCCAGTGCCAGTCCATGGACTGGGGTCTGGGGACCTCTGACCTAGACCCAGTTTTCCTTAGCTTTAATACTTCAACCCATAGTTCTAGATCATGCTGGTGAAGTAATGAAAAAGTGAAATACTTCAATGCTAAGTTTTTTCCTAAGTGAAATTTTGATCCTAGTAATTAGAAATTCCATTTATGATGGCAATCTTGAATAACAGAGATTGATGATAGGAGATGCCAGCCAGCACATTATTAACATAGCCTGATTCATACGTCACATTAGAAATCATGAGATTCTGGATCAGAATATACTAATACCTCCTAGAAAGTAACCTACTAACTGAAAACAGAAATTATTCCTCTAACTGCACAAAGAAATATATTTCAGGCAGAATTGCTTTCAGTGGATGTAACAATATGACACTGTCCAGGGTCCTTCAAAGCCAGAAAAGCCACAACAATCAAAAAGCCAGCTGGGAGGAGATTTTTGACCAGCTTTTATCATCCTGGATCAAAGGGCGATTGTGAGATTAACCATGCAATAGTTCCTTCTGATTAAACTGAAGAAATCAAAAAGGTTTTGCAGCTAGATCCATTAGAGTTGAACTGCCAGGAATCCTGCTCTTTCATCTATGCTCCTAACAGTGGTGGAGCAAATATGGACATTTACAGCTTTTTTCCCCCTCTCATCTCTTAATCACCTTAAGAAGCAGTCAATTACAGGTGAAGATTTCATTTTGCAGCAAAGTTAAGGCTGTTAAACCTGCTTTCAAGGTTACTGAAAATACATCTGGTTGTTACGGTGACACAGCCAGAAAATTCTGTTATGGAATTGATGGAGTTAATAACGCAATATGGGAAAGTTTCTGGATTTAAGGTTAATATACAAAAAACTAAAATGTTGTCTAAAAATATTACAAAAGGCAGCTTTAGAAAGGTTAACTGGATTTGAAATTGTTGAAAGGGTTAAATATTTGGGGGTATATTTGACACCCTCAAACGTAAAGTTATACAAAAATAACTATGAAAAGCTATGGAGCAAAGTTCAAAAAGAATTGGATAGTTGGAAAAAATTACAATTGTCATTATTGGGAAGAATTGCAGCAGTGAAAATGAATGTTTTGCCAAAATTTCTATTTTTGTTTCAAATGATACCCATTCTTAAAAAGGATTCAAACTTGGAGGAATGGCAGAAGGCTATTAATAAATTTGTCTGGGCAGGGAAAAGGCCACGGGTTAAATTCAAAATTATGCAGGATACGCGTGAAAGAGGTGGTCTAAGAATGCCCAATTTTAAATTATATTATGAAGCTGCTGCATTATCAGCGATAAGTGATTGGATTAACTTAACACAAGGGAGATTATTAAATCTTGAAGGTCATGATTTGTTATTTGGTTGGCATGCATATTTATTGTATGATAAGAAGGTAGATAATGTGTTTAAGATGCATATTTTAAGGCATGCTTTGTTGCGAGTTTGGAAAAAGCATAGACATAAGTTAAACTACAAGATACCTTTATGGGCAATACCGAAACACGCAATAGAGAACATAAATGTTGGATTTAAACATGATGTGACTACATATAAGGAAATCTTAAGTTTGGAGAGGAATGTATGGTGTTTGAAGCCGTATAATTTTTTACGAGGAAAAAAGATTGTTCAAACCTGGTTTCAGTATGGGCAATTACAAGCCAGGTGGAAAGAAGATCAGAAAATTGGTTTTTTAATGAATGATGAAAATTTGGTAAAGCAAATTAGAAATCAGGGCTCAGCACATATCAAATGGATATATCTTGCATTGATAGAAATTGACTCAGAAACAGAAATTGTTAAAGACTGTATGATAAAGTGGGCGCAGAACATTCAGGAAGTTATTACAATGGATACTTGGGAAAAGATCTGGGTGAGAAATGTGAAATTTACCCAAGCTCAAAATTTAAGAGAGAACTTTTATAAAATGTTTTATAGATGGCATTTAGATCCTAGAAAGTTAGCAAGTATGTATCCAAACTATCAGCCTAAATGTTGGAGATGTGGTGGCGAAGACGCAACGTATTTTCATATATGGTGGACTTGCAAAAAGATCAAACCATTTTGGATTAAAATCTGGTGGAATATGCAGAAGATATTCAAGAAAAGGATAAAGTTTTGTCCGCAATTGTTTTTACTGGGTATTATTACTGATACTATTGTGTTGGACATTAATTTGATGTTGAACTTAATTACGGCAGCGAGACTTTTAATAGGGCAATATTGGAAGAAGCAAGAACTGCCGACTTTAGAGGAATGGACTTTAAAAGTTTCCAACCTGGCGGAGATGGCAAAGATTTCAGCATATTTGAAAGACCATTCTCAACAACGATATATTGTGGAGTGGAAGAAATGGATTGATTACATCCAGAATAAATATGGGACTAAAAAGTTTTATTTAGCATTTGAATAAGTATATTGCTTGTAGTCAATTTATAAGAGCTAAAGCGCGAGAGAATTAATAGGTTATTATTGTTAGCATATGGGCGTTTATGATTGGTTATCTTATTTTTTATACCTTGTATCTAGCTCTGGGAAGTCTGGGGGGGGAGGGGGGAGAGGGAGGGTAAGAGGGTGGGAGAGGGCGGGGGAGGGGTGGGGAATGGGATGTTATAATTAAAATGTATTGAAAAACTTTTTAATAAAAAAAAAAAAAAAAAAAAGAAAAGGATAAAGTTTTGTCCGCAATTGTTTTTATTGGGTATTATTACTGATACTACTGCTGTGGACATTAAGCTGATGCTGAACTTAATTACGGCAGCGAGACTTTTAATAGGGCAATACTGGAAGAAGGAAGAACTGCCGACTATAGAGGAATGGACTTTAAAGGTTTCCAACCTGGCAGAAATGGCGAAGATTTCAGCGTATCTGAAAGACCATTCGCAACAACGATATATTGTGGAGTGGAAGAAATGGATTGATTACATCCAGAATAAATATGGAACTAAAAAGTTTCATTTAGCATTTGAATAAGTATTGATGGGATATTTATATTGCTTGTAGTCATTTTATAAGAGCTAAAGTGCGGTAGACCTAATAGTTTATTGTTATTAGCATATGGTAGTTTATGATTGTTTTTTTACTTTTATACCTTGTATTCAGCTCTGGGAAGTCAGGGAGGGGGGAGGGGGGAAGGGGAGGGTGGGAGGGTGGGGTTGGGTTGGGAAGAGAGGGAGGGGGTGGGGGTGGGGATGCTTTGTTAAAGATAAAATGTACCGAAAAACTTTTCAATAATAAAAAAAAAAGGTTACTGAAAATACAAGAGAAACATAAATTTAAAGATTCAAGTTTGTCTGCAAAAAGCTTAAGACTGAATTTAAGAAATATTTTTAAACAGCTAAGAGGACAGTCTTTTTTGTCTTTGGCAACAAGTGTTTGGAATAATTCTCCACTAGTTAAAGAGAATGGACTGGTATAGGAACGTTTGCCATTTACCTTTAAAGAGAGTGTCTAATTGGCAGATTATTTTCTATGCAAAAGTCAAAGGAAACTTAGACTATGATGTTTAGTTACTATGAAAACATGATATCTGAAGTGAAAGTAGCTGAAATAACAAGTTAATAAGAGGGAAGGGAGAAAGAAAGAAAAGGGGAGATGCATTTTTTTTAACTTTGATTGCTTGGGGTATTTTTAATTCAAAATGACTACAAGAAAAATGGTCAGAGAAGGCAAAAGAGTTTCATTAGAACAACCAGAAATTATTCAAGATATACTTGATTTTTTTAAACCAAATGCTACATAAATGTGAGCAGATGGAAAGAAATAGGGTGATTTTGATTTCTAGATGAAAATATTATAGATTTATCAATGTTTTGGCAGACTAGTAGATAAGCAACTATAAAAAGTCATGCAACTGAGGTTACTAGATGCTTAAAAGTGGAACAGTTTGATAATATCAAAACAAAGGAATGGTTGGTAAAAATGATGGAACTTGCAGAGATGATTAAATTAATTACTTTGCTTAGAAAAATATACCTATATTTGTGGGTGAATTATATAGACTTTTGCATAAAATGGAAAAAATGCAGTTATGATTTGTGGTTTTGATGATTAGAAAACGAACAGAATAATAGAAAAGAGTGAGCTTTCTTTTGTAATCATAGATGCAGAGGAAATAGATACTTTCTTCTATTGCTATTCTTTCTGCACTTTTGTCTTTTTGTCTTTTTCTTTTGTCTTTTTTCTGTTTTTTCATTAGTTTGTGTTAGTTTTGTTCTTTGTGAAATTTTTAATAAAATATTATTTAAAAACATTTGGGGAAATCTTTGGTTACAAAGATTAAGTCTGTTTGCTCTTCTTGTCACTATTATATGTCAATTGCTACTTACAAGAGTTGGGAAAGAATTTTATTTGTGGACAAAATTGTACTTCTATCAATATTTTTATGGTTCTCAAAATATGCTCGTCTTCTGAAAACCTTGAGGTTTGAGATATTCCATAACACAAATATTAAAATTAGAACTTTAAGCTACAAGCTTTGAAGGATATGGCCAAATCAGCTCACACTAGGTAGGGACTGAATTGTAATATTTTTCATTTTATTCAGTAAGAATGCCACAAATATTGTAGTCTAGGAAATAGATTAATGCAGGGACCTCTATCATATTAATTCTATAAGATGAAATCAATGAATTTATAGTTGCTTTTATTCTAGTCTAAGCTGAGGTAGTTTGTAACTCGTTCCTTCCTTGTATATTTATTGTAATCTATTGATGGCCTATCCCACACAACCAACAAGTATCAGTAGCTTTATAGAAAGTTTTTTGAAGTTATGCTTACCACTTTGTGTTTGTCTGCATCTCTCCCCATATCAGAAATGCAATCCTTCATGCTATTATTTTGAGAGCTATGTATATTAAGACTTTCAGTAAAGCTAAAACTATAATACCTTAGATCTGGCTCATGAATAACTGGAATACCCAAGGCTGAAGTTGAAAGCAATGATGGCTGGAGTCATACAACATGCTAAGCCAAAGCTAAATATTATGACTTTGTGCAATGTATGAGTTTAGTTCTAGAGTATCAAAAATTAATTGTATTATATGCAGAGTTTGGCTATAGAATACCAGTGCATTCTTCAATAACATGTATTTGATTACCTCCAAATTTTTGTAATTTGAGTGAACTTTTTATTTTATACTTTGGAGGTGTGACACATAACAGATGTGTCATTTTTGAGGTGACTAGAAAGAAAAATCCTATGTGGTACCTATGAATTAATTCCAAACGATAACTCTCATATAACTTTATTTTCAAAACTTTAATATATTATAACTGAACCAATTTAGCTGTAGCCACACTGTAAAATATATGCATTTTTCCCCTTTCTCCAAAAGTATACAGTATGTTTGAAGTTTTCTTTTGTACTACTGGTATATTAATCTACTAATATACCCTAGCAATATACCTTTAGCAACTCTAGTTATATGAGCCATTTTGTAGCTGTTTTTAATAATTGCAATATGGCATGGAAAAGAGATGAAAAATGAATGAAAAACAATATTATAATGGAGAAGGAACTAGAATGAACAGTTTTGATTCTTCACAATAAAAATATTTTCTGGATTGTATCATAAAAAGAGCAAATGAATTGGCATGAATTCTGCAGCATGTGGATATTTCTGATGAATTCAGTAACTGGTTGTTTCATTTTTACTTACACCTTGTAAGCAGTTGTCAGTGTAAGCAATACTGAAAGAGTGTTAATTTCCAGCCATGTTAAACACTTGCTTTAATAATTTATTGGTTATTTATTCAGTCTGAGAGGAAGGTCATAATATGCATTTAAATGGAAATGTTCTTACAAACATTACAGAAAGGACCCCACTATTATCAGCACTTCTCAGCTGGGTTTAGTTTGAAAGAAGCTGGTCAGAGAGATCAGGAAGCCCATACTTAATCCTGGAGCATTTATTAAATACTATCACAGCTGTTTTACATACAAAGGTCTCATGGAATGCATTTGAGCTCAACTTCCCTGTCCTTGAGCAGGCTGAAGTCAACCCTCTTCTCACTGGTCCCATTTTGAATTGCTAATTTAAGAGAAGATGAAAGGCCTACTTGGGGCAAAGAGAGAAGCTAAGATCATACAGATCAGTTAGCTTTTGGAAGTTTCAACTATGTCGGAACATAAGAAACTTATCCCAAATGTAAAAGAATTCAATAGGAGTGAATTGTATGTTCTAGTCAATTCAGAAGATGAACATTTTGGAAATACTTTGCAACTGCATCTCTCCTGGTACAAATTTCCTCTTCAGCAGGACTGCTTCCTGGAATTCTAGGGGAAGCTGGGACATTGCCTGAACTCCTTGGTGACTCAAGAAGCATCAGAGAAAACAAAAGGAATGTCTTGGAGAAGAGAGTCACACCATTTACATTTAAAAGGAAGGATGAGATCCCTTAAGCTTTTGTTTAAATCTTATAAGATAAATGAAATACCTTAAACCCAGTAAGCAAATTCTAATATTCATCTTCTGAACCAGAAAATTGCCTCATTAAAGCATATGCTCAAATGAAGTTATATATCATTTATATCAGGCTTTAGTGGGTCCAAAGATGGTGATCATGGAAAGTGCCATTGTCTATGAAGGGCAAAGAGGAGGCAAGTGATGAAATCATTATGATGTCACAACAAGCAGGCTCTGAATTTTAAATAGTTACATCAGAGTATGCAAGGACGCATGCAAGGATGCTGTATTTTCTGACATCATGGCACACATATCCCCTTTCATGATCATGGCTAGCTGTTGCTGCCTATTTGGGGAATGGAGCTTCAGTACAAAAGTTGACTATTGCCAAAGGTGTTTTTTAAATAAATAAATAAAATAGCTCAGGATTGGAAATAACTTGTAAAGTCTTTTTAATCAAGCAATAATATGTGAATTCACTATCATGCAACATGTGTATGCAAACGTTTATTGTAAATAGTTGAGTTTTAAAAGAAGCAATGGTGGTATTTAAATATTCTAATTTTTATGAAGTTTTAAAATTTGGCAGTACATATTTTTTTTTTGCATTTATGATCTGTTATCCAAACATAAAATGAATTATAAGAACAAGATGCTTTAAAAAAGGCCTGCCCTTGACTCACTACGTATTATAAAGACATTATTTTCTTGAATTTAGTCTCAAGGTCCTTCATGCAACCCTTTTTCTCAGAAAAATTCAATGTTCTTGTAGGAAAATGCCAATTATTTAGGGGGGGAAATGACTGCCATGAGTCAGGAAGAAAATTTAATGGCCTCTTCAGCTCACAGCTATGAGTGGAAGGGATGGGAGACTGGAATGCAAATTTTTGGTAAAGAGATGATAATTACATGATCAGGTTGTTAACAGACTACAAGAAGCCATCCTTGAATGTGTATTAAAATAATTATATTCTGTATTTATGACTTCAGCAAGCCATAGAAGAACTGACCAAACTGGCTTTATTAAATGCTGAAAAAGAACAATGCAAATTGCTGACAATCCTTGAATTAGACAATGGTTCATGTAGAACTTTTGGTAAACAATTGGGTTGCCATGTGGGGCCATAGTGGGTGGGACTATAGTGCAAACTGAATAAAATCCTCCTTCAAATGTGAAGAATGTTATATATGGAATCCAAACCTGGAGAAAAAATTATACATAAATGCAGTTACCTATTTTTTTTCCTTAAGGAAACCAAGTTTGAAAGTCAAAGCAGTTTCTAATATATCAAATGGTAAAGGGAGGGAGGGTGTATTTTAGATCTCTTCCACAATTCTATTGAAACCTTTCTTTCTGGACCCTCCTGTTGGTGACAATTAAAACTATAAAGGGTATAATACAGCTTCATTAGACTGAGTTAAAGAGTTAAATTCTTTTTTTAACCCTTTACATTAGAACATGGTAGAGAAACCTTTTTTGAGCTTGAGACTTTTTAAAATGCCTCTAAAGGCCATAAGAAGACATGACAATGATAGATTGATATTATACCATTGAATGTGACTAAAATTTTCAGCTTGTTCTCACCTTTTTTTTTGTTTTAATTTTAAAACTAAACATAGACCTATCAATCTTACCAGAAGTTTGCTATGCCTATTTTGTATCTTGTTTGAAAAGCAAAGGGGAGGGGGGCTGACCAAACCCCATTGATCTGTTATTGATATGTGCTAGTATATTTTTCCCAAATAGAGCATAGCTATCAGTGTCTATTTAGGACCTACAAGTCCACCAACATTTTTATTTCTCAAAGTTTGACACTAATTTTCCCCTTATTTATTATAGCAGTTCATAGAATTCAACTACTGATACATGAAGAAGAAAACAAATTCAGCTAAGGCAGTACAAGAGAAGGGAAAGCATTCATTTGAAAAGATTGTTCATTTGCTTTTTTGGGGGGGGGGGGAATGATCAAAAATGAGACAATCAAAACAAAATGTTTACATGTGGAAGCATTCACGTGCCACTGGGAAAACTATATAAATTTCACTCCGAAGATATTCTTAGGCAACTCAGAAAACCACTGAATGTTTCCCTCCACGTAGATGTAGTTCCATTATAGACTACCTGCTGAGTACTGAGTACTGAGAGACCAAGAAAGAACACTCTATACTGATTAGCTTTTCCTAGTCTCTTTTTCTTACATTGTCTGCTCTGTGCTCTTGAATGCCCAGGTGCTAATTTATTTATTAAAAACAATATTATTTTTTCCAGATAGATAGATAGATAGATAGATAGATTGATTGATTTAGCTCTTTGGCATCTAGAATGCATTGTTCTCGCCAGTGCTTGCTTGTTTCATGCTGCATAAATTTTCATATTCAAAACATTGGGAAGAAAAGTTTATAAGCAAACCACCAATACGTTTCTAGGCTCACAACCTCCCCCTTTAATGCACTATACTGCATTCCCTTCTAAACAAAAGACTGAGTGACTTATATGGATATATAGGTGGGTGGGTGGGTGTACATATGTGTTCTGCTTTTGTTTATTTGTGGTTTATTAAACATGCAGCTATGAAATTGGGACTGGTGGATAAAGGACAAAGCCAATGACCATAGTTTTCCTGCTATATCTATATATTCTATATATATTTCATATGCCTTGACAGATAATAATAAGGAATATTTTCTGCAAGGAACATAAATCCTTCCATTCCCCACCATCCAGTCAGTGCTGAAGAAACTTCTTGGATGAGAAGTGAAAGATCTTTAAAAGGAAAAAGGAAAGTCCAGTTGCCCCATGAAAAAGCATCTTTGGGCCAACCATGATGTGGATGACTGAGAATCTCCCTAGAATATTTAACTTCTTTTGCTTCAAATCACTGGGCACTCATCTAACCTCAGTTCTTATTGCCACATTGCTTTGAAGCAGATCCACCTTACTTTATATACACTGCCATCCTAAGCTGATTAAATCATTTTTTATTGTTTCCCCAAACCAGAAAAGTGCAACGTACAACAAAGAAGGTGATAAACTTAAAAGTCAGGAATAGGATTTAGACTTAAACTAACTTGGATGATATCTTAGACAGAATGATTTCCAAAATATGGGAAAGAAAAGAAGAAAGGAAATGTCACAACTTGAATTGTACTTAAAAGAGAGAGAGAGAGAGAGAGAGAAATGATAGAACCTTCAGATTTTGTGAGAGATGGGGGGTGGGGTGGGAGAGGTTTTAGAACTCTTTCTTGGGACATCAGTCTTTTGTTAGCAAATTTAATAGTTTCAATATTTATTACTGGTATTCCATATTGCTTAATGAAATACCATTCTTTATGCAACTTTGCAGTTATCAAAGATCACTGTTATAGAGTTGGGTTTCATTATTAGCAGAGTTATTGTCCTTTGGAGATTGAGTTAATGGCCATTTGTCTTTCTTAGCATGATTAATAACTGCCCTCTTGGGATGCTGAACAGGTTACATTTAGTAAAATTGTGTTAGGCTTGCCTTTTCATCAGCTTAGGTTGCTCTGTGCAGCCTTCATCTCTTGGCACACGACTTTACGTCAATACCTATCCTATCCATTGCTTCCCCTATTTGTTCACTTTGTTTCAAAAGGCAATGAGTGAAGTTTCCTGGGGGAAGGAGGCAGAACTGCACAAAGGAAGATAGTCTATGCAGGCCAGATTTCAGCAGTGAACAGCATGAGGAGGATAAATGTTCCTCTGGTCTTTTTCATATGTGTTAGGACTATAATGTTTTGAATTCCTAGGCAATATAGTCTAATTATCATAGCTCAGTGTCAGTTTAGGGATAGTTTTGGAACAAACCTTCAAGAGCCATTAGTAATTCTAAGATGTGTTCAGAGCTACCAACTTATTTTGACTGGAAAATTGTTAATATAAGTGATCTATATTGATATTGACATGCTGAGCATTTTTATTATAGGTTAACAAAATAATACAACTCACAAGACATTGTTGAATAGATGGAAATAGAGAATGGCATCAAATTTCCAATCTCTCTTCCCTTGGAATATCTTGATCCTCATTTCCTGCCATAGACCTTCTACTCATCTTTGCCATTATTCTTCCATCTTCTTTATTTTTAATCTCTCCCCTTGGCCTCCTCTAGGTATAAAATAAATGGTTAAATACTTCACCAACTCTTACACCTGATGTCTACCATAAGCAGGTTAGCTTTTCTTCCTTTGCTAAGCAAAGAGAAATGCAGGTAGACTTCTACCCAGTTATCTCAGTACAAATAGAGGCCATTTTATCAATTTCCTGGCTCCTATTCTAAAAGTAAGATGGTTTTCTCTTTTTTCTTCACAATTGTCTGCTAACTATCCTACTAAATAGTAAAGGCCACATCAGTTCTTTTGAATTCACAGTCAAATGGCATTTTATACAAATGGCTAGTTTTGCATGGTCCACCATCATCAGTCACTTAAATATTCAGTGTATTTCTTAGCTATTTTTCAGTCTACTTTGCCCTTATGGTCTACTTTTCCTCTCTATAATCCTCTATCAGTTTTTTAAATTATATTTCCTTCTATTCACCTTATTCCTATCTTTTCTCTTCCTCTTCATTTTCCTTGAATCTCTAAGACAAAATGTTGTAATGGTAGTTCTGTTTCTCCACCATGATCTTGCCTGCTAGTTAAATTTTACATTTTGGACTAAAAAGAACACAATATGAATTGAAAGACTTTGCAAAGTAGACATAACCTGTCTTAAAAATATATTTGTGTAATTGACTACATATTCCAATGGTGATTTCAAAATAAACCCACTGGTGCCTTTTGGATTTGTTGGTAAAAAGAAAAAGAGTTTTCCTATACAGCATCAATATTCAAGGAGAAGGGATAAACAGAGCTTTGCATCATTGCAGCCATGAGTAACAGTGATGGACTCACTGAAATGTGACAAGATTTATTACTGTCTCTTGAAGAACAATTGCTTGCTTGGTGTCCTCAGTAAATAATGTTCTCTTTGTGCCATCTGGGGACATCATTAGTCCAGAAGAGAATGATACCAGAATTAACTGTTTGGTAGGTGCTCAACCTCAGCAAAAATCTTTACTTGTGTGACTGTGGGAATTAGTAATGAAAATCATATAATGTTGTATTTTTTCAGTGTAATTATAGCATAGGATATATGAGTAGATACAGTAGCTGATGAATACCTTTATGACTTAGTGGGTGTACTTAGCTATCATATTGGGCCTTAATAAACTCTGGTTAAAATTCTCACATAATCATGAAGCTCAATGGATGACCTTTAACTGATTTTTTTTCCTAGCCTACTTTATATCACAGAATTGTGGTAAAGAAAAGACATGGAGGGACAGAACAAGATAGAAATAAAAATACTGTGGCTATGAACTGATTAAAAGCTGACGTGTTAGCATATTTCATGACATATATTTAAAGTAGATTTTTTTTCTTTCTTCCAATACTATAAATAGAAAATGCATGCTTCAGTTGCCTTAAAGCCAAAATTTAAGGTAAGCATCCCTTAATTTAATATAATAAACCTTAAGGCAGAACATTCTTGATACACTGGTTGTTCTTACTACTATCATTTATAACAAGTCAATAGATTACTTGGTTGAATTTTTATATGAAAAAACAAGCTTATCGACATATTGTATTGATATTTTTTTGTGAAATTTTGTTCTGGCATTATGAATAGAATTGTAATGGGGTTAATTAGAAGCACAGATTATTTTCTTGTAATGCCCATGGAAGTTACAGACAAAGTGAATGCAGAGATAAAAATCTGAAATCCGAAAGATCAAAATCATATCCTTTGATCTTTCATTCTTACCACAAACAATACTGAAACTCTTCACGATTGTGCAAGGAGCTTGCAGTCTGAAATATCTGATTCTTTTTGGTCTGAATATAGATTGAAGCCTCCTCAGCTCTCCAGAGAATTATTCCTTTCTGTCATTTTCAGCAATCCTGTCCTAGTCTTATGCTTTTGTTTGTCTAGCTATCTGTACAACTTTTTTCTATCTTATATGCTACAACTTCATCAATATAGGATACCTTTTAACAGGAGAAAGAACTGATGACAAGAATAAATTGATTTTGTGGAGAAAGAGAGAGAGAGAGAGAGAAGGGCAAGTGAACTTTTTATCAGTGGCTTCTGAGAAGCAAACTTGTAATAAGTCAACTAACTTTAATAAAACTTGAATGATAAGAATATCCTTGTTTTGTAAAATGGGTTTCAGGATGCTGGATATGGTAGTATCGTGAAAACTTCCTTTAATATAAAATCCCAGGAAAACACTCTGTTTAAAGACAGGTTAAAAAACAAAAGTCTTTGGAAATAAGAAACCACTGACTGAGTGCATACAAATGAGCTGTCTCCAAGGACATTGCCTTCACTCCTGTTTTGTACTTTGCTTACTAAAGAGCTGCATCAGGGCTTGGGATTCTATTGAGCTTTTAAATGTTTTTAAGGGCTGACAAAGCACTTGGCTGAGGTAGTTGTTACTATTATTGCTTTACAATCAAAAGTAAAGCTGAAAGATAGTTATGATTAGGTGGTTACTGTAGGGGAAAAAGCTACTGTTAGTACCTGAAGATCAGAGAAAAATCCAATAGTATCTGTTAGAATAGAATCCAGGCTGAGAAGGTCAGATTAAATAAATGGAGGCCAGTCAAGTTAGGTATCTTCAAGTCGCAGTAACCTTCCCCCCCCCCCCCAATAAACAATTTAGTTGATGAAAACAGGACCTTGGACAGTTCCAAATGTGTTTTCTTACTTAGCTCTTAACTTTTGGGATATTTATTTATTTGTTTAAAGGGCTACCCATCTTGTACAAGTGACTCTGCGTGGTATACAAGGATTAAGAACTCCCCCAAGTCACTATTTATCTCTTCCCTTGGGGGAAGAGATAAACATCTATTATGTAGATATACTGTTCATTTTGCCATTGCTGCATTTTTTTTCCGAGTTTAAGTTCTCAGCCTTTGTTGGGTTATGTCTTTCTCTCAGTAATTATCAAAATTTATTATCACTGCTGTAAACATATATCTAATTAAATTATGATTTTTTTTCCTTTTCCTGAGTATATACCTAGTAGAAAATATTATGGTTACATTTCAAATATAATTTCCAAGATTTTCTTCATTATATTACATATGTTTTTCCAGTACTTTTTAGTTAATTTACATATTCACTACATATAGATATGTACAAATAAAAGTAGTACAAATGCCACTCCTGTTTCATGGTATTTTCAACATTTACTACTATATTATCTGTCTACAGGTAGTCATCTGTGGGTGCCCCGGATTTATGGAATCGTTTGTCGGTTGAGCTCCAGATGGCGCCTGACCTTCGCTCCTTCCAACGCGATTTGAAGACTTATTTATTTGAACAAGCCGGCCTGGCCTGATGGGGGATGGGTTGGGTTTTTATTGTCATTTTAAATGTATTTTTATGTATTGTGATATCCCGGGAATTTGGTTTAATTCTTTTTAACTTTTGTATTCTGAAATTATATGTTTGCCCTGTTCACCGCCCTGAGTCCTTTGGGAGAAGGGCGGTATACAAATAAAATTTTATTATTATTATTATTATTATTATTATTATTATTATTATTATTATTATTATTATTATTATTATTATTATTATTATTATT
>JAKJMR010000245.1:2014032-2024714 GCA_024449315.1 Daboia siamensis | reverse complement strand
TTATTATTATTATTATTATTATTATTATTATTATTATTATTATTATTTACTTATGACCATAATTGAGCCCAGAATTATAGCCATCACTTGATTGGATCCAGTTTTATGACATTTTTTGTAGGAGTTATTAAGCAAAGGCTGTGGTCATTAAGCAAATCCATTTCACTCAATGGGCTTTTTTCTCCAGAAACGAAAAGTAAACACCATAGATGGGCAAAAAAACATAGAAAAACAAGGTCATATGACTGTGGGACACTGGAATTGGTTGTAAAGTTGAGCTGTTGCCAAGTCCCAGAATGTAATAACATCATGACTGTATGGGTGTAGGTGTGGGTGGCTGTCATAACTGGGACATAAGTATCTTTGAACATACTAAGCAACCTGTTATAATTTGAGGCCTACCTCAAATAATTGATGGAGTTGTATACATCTATAAAACATTTTCTTATAAATTATAACCTTATATACATTGCCATAATCCATCCCCAGGCAATTGATTAAATTGTTATAGTGCTCCCCCTGAATTTCCAGATTGAAACTGGAGAGGCAGAAGTGCTACCAAAGGTGGTGTCAGAAGATGTCACAGCTGTTCTTACTAACAAAGATAAATCTGAATAAGAAATTGACTGATCTGAGATTCCCTCTTATTCAATTCTTACAGTACACATTGAAAGCTGGAGAAGGGAAAGTTCCTCCTGAATTATACTCACTTTAATATTTTTACACTTATAAGAAACAGTCTTTTATCATAAATGTTTTTGAGTTGCTTCGTGGAATGACTCATGAAACTAAAGCCATGGGTGTCTATTTTATACAATCAGTTCACCAGTAACAAGCCAGAGAAGCAAGGAGAGTGGAAACTGATTTTCAACATGACAGTTTTCAAGAAGATTGTTCTGCAAAATAAATCAGAACACCCCATTAATTTTTCTTTTATGAATAGCTTACTTTGTACTTGAATTAATGGATAGTGAAAATCTTGAAATTTTTCATCACATATGAACTCAGTACTTGGGTTAAATCTTCATTTTACCAGGATGTGAAGTTTTACATTTTTTATGAAAGAAGGCCAGATCAGAAACTACTTTAGGAATAACATTTAGGAATAATAATTTTTTTCCTGAATTAGATTTGTCAGGCTACTTGTGATTGAACTCCATTGCCCAGTGATAAACTTCCATGTACTAAACTAATTCCTTTTCCTTCTCAGTCTTAACAGATCCCACAAATCACTCAAGCACTTCGTATCTCCCTTTAGGAGAAGCTGAGCTATAACTCTTTCATTGTTAATCATTTATTTCTATGCTTGTTCTTGCCTCTCAGAGATTCCTGGCATTGATGTCAGAATGTAGTTCAACTGTATTTGATGGGGCAAGGGACTTGAGGATTATTCTTTCCTTTATCAGAATTTAAGACTATCTTTTTGTGTCTTTATATCTGTCACAGAAATATAATGCAGAGATTTCACAATCAACACTTTGTGAAAGAGCCTGCAGAGCTAACAGTTAGCTGTAGCTGACATGTCACCAAAAAAATAGAATGCTCTGCAAGGACATTTTCCTAATAAAGTGCACCTATGTTCACCCAATTTCTTACTCTATCTTTGTGTTAACGACCCTGGAAATAAAATGGATCTATGAACATTTTAATTACGTTTATCACCACCTATTTTTTACCTTTTCTTTTAGCCAAGTCAGCAGGTGCCCTCTTCCTGGGTTACTGATTAATCAATACTCTTGCCCAAGGCAGTGAGGTGCAACTGGCAGCTTCAATTCCAGGAATGTCAAAAAACTGACACAGGTAGCCAGAATAGGTTACTATTCAAATGAAACACTCTTTAAATTTCTCTTTTATTAAGATGGTGGGCTGTTTTCATAGTATAACAGCAATTTGGGCATGTACCATGGATCTTCTGCTGTGATCCCAGCCCCACCTTATCATATTCATCAGATAACCTTTCTGATAGAACAACATTATTGACACAACACAGATTTAAGAGTAGGTCATGTCTCACTTATTGAATGAGATCTTTCAATTTTTCTAGAACTGTCATATTAAATAAATCATTAAAATAAGAAACCACAAATATATGCATTTTATATTAAAAGTACACATAAAACTCATATTTATAAAAAAAGATTTGCATCTTTCTTTCTGCATACTTTTATGAAAAGTATGTAGTGAAATCTATATGTTAAGAGGATGATGAAAATGTATAAATGTGTTGTTGTTAGCTGTGAAGTTGTGTCCAACCCATCGCGACCCCATGGACAAAGTTCCTCCAGGCCTTCCTGTTCTCTACCAACTTCTGGACTCCATTTAAGCTCACGCCTACTGCTTCAGTGACTCCATCCAGCTACCTCATTCTCTGTCATCCCCTTCTTCTATTGCCCTCAATCTTTCCCAGCATTAGGCTCTTCTCCAGTGAGTCTTTCCTTCTCATTAGGTGGCCAAAGTATTTGAGTTTCAACTTCAGGATCTGGCCTTCTAAAGAGCAGTCAGGGTTGATCTCCTCTAGGACTGACCGGTTTGATCACCTTGCAGTCCAAGGGACTCACAGGAGTCTTCTCCAGCATCATAGTTCAAAGACTTCAATTCTTTGGCGCTCAGCCTTTCTTATGGTCCAACTTTCACAGCCATACATTGCAACTGGGAAGACCATAGGCTTGACTATACACACTTTTGTTGACAGGGTGATGTCTCTGCTTTTTAGTGTGCTGTCTAGATTTCCCATGGTTTTCCTCCCCAGGAGCAAGCGTCTTTTAATTTCTTGGCTCCAGTCCCCATCTGCGGTGATCTTGGAGCCCAGGAAAATAAAATCTGTCACTACCTCCATTTCTTCCCCATCTATTTGCCAGGAATTGAGAGGGCTGGATGCCATGATCTTGGTTTTTTTTTTTTTTTTTAATTGAAAAGTTTTTCAGTACATTTTAATTATTACATCCCATCCCCCAACCCTTCCCAACCCTATCCCACCCTCTCACCCTCCCCTTCCCCCCTCCCCCCCCCGGACTTCCCAGAGCTAGATACAAGGTATAAAAATAAAGTAACCAATCATAAACTCCCATATACTAACAACAATAAACTATTAAATCTCTCGCACTTTAGCTCTTATAAATTGACTACAAGCAATATACTTATTCAAATGCTAGATGAAACTTTTTAGTCCCGTATTTATTCTGGATGTAATCAATCCATTTCTTCCACTCCACAATATATCGTTGTTGTGAATGGTCTTTCAAATATGCTGAAATCTTCGCCATTTCCGCCAGGTTGGAAACTTTTAAAGTCCATTCCTCTATGGTCGGCAGTTCTTCCTTCTTCCAGTATTGCCCTATTAAAAGTCTCGCTGCCGTAATTAAGTTCAACATCAAATTAATGTCCAGCACAGTAGTATCAGTAATAATGCCCAGTAAGAACAACTGCGGACAAAACTTTATCCTTTTCTTGAATATCTTCTGCATATTCCACCAAATTTTAATCCAAAATGCTTTAATCTTTTTACAAGTCCACCATATATGAAAGTACGTTGCATCTTGATCACCACATCTCCAACATTTAGGCTGATAATTCGGATACATACTTGCTAACTTTCTAGGATCTAAATGCCACCTATAAAACATTTTATAAAAGTTCTCTCTTAAATTTTGAGCTTGCGTAAATTTCACATTTCTCACCCAGATCTTTTCCCAAGTGTCCATTGTGATAACTTCCTGAATATTCTGTGCCCATTTTATCATACAGTCCTTAACAATTTCTGTTTCTGAATCAATCTCTATCAATGCAAGATATATCCGTTTAATATGCGCTGGTCCCTGATTTCTAATTTGTTTTACCAAATTTTCATCATCCATTAAAAAACCAATCTTCTGGTCCTCTTTCCACCTGGCTTGTAATTGTCCATATTGAAACCAAGTTTGTACAATCTTTTTTTCTCGTAGAAGATTATATGACTTCAAACACCACACATTCCTCTCCAAACTCAAAATTTCCTTATATGTAATCACATCATGTTTAAATCCAACATTTATATTCTCTATTGCGTGTTTGGGTATTGCCCATAACGGTATCTTATAATTTAACTTTTGTCTGTGCTTTTTCCAAACTCGCAACAAAGCATACCTCAAAATATGCATTTTAAACACATTGTCTACCTTTTTGTCATACAATAAGTATGCATGCCAACCAAATGATCTTGGTTTTTTTAATGTTTAGTTTCAACCCAAATTTTGCACTCTCCTTCTTCACTAGTAACAGGAGGCTCTTTAGTTCCTCTTGACTTTCTGACATTAGAGTGGTATCATCTGCATGTCTTAGGTTGTTGATATCAACAACCTAAGATAAATGTGTAAAATTATGCAAATTGACCCAAGTTGTTAATATGGTAGAACCAGAACTCGGGGACTTTTGCAGCCAGCTTAAAAGTTTTTTCTCTCTCTCTTCCTTCAATTATATAATATTCAGAGAAGTGTGGAAGCCAAGGGATAGCAGAATGTGTATGAATTTAGCCAACTTTCTTGATCTTACTTTCATATTTCCTTACTGGCCAAGCTTCCTGTTAAGCCAGATAAACTTCACCATATGACAGTCCCAGATTAAATGTGGTAAAGTGTTCCATGGTTTCTTTTCTGGTATCCTTTTATCTTAAAAAATCAACTCAGAGTTCTTACTTGAGGCATAAATGACCAGGCTGGACACATTGTGCAAAGACATAAATCTCCTGAAAAGTCCTTAGTGCTTGGAAAGATGGAAAGAATTAGAAGAAGAGGATGATCAGTAGCAAAGTGGATGAATAGATATATGTACCATTGGAACTTGAAGAATTAAGTTGGCACAAATAATCCTTAAGAAAATCTATATATCTTTATTACTTTAACTTTCTTTGCATATGGGCATATTCACATTATCAGTCATTTGGATTCTGATCCCTCATTCTACCTGTTTCTAATTATCTTATAATTGATAAATTAATGAGACAATCAGCAAGTTCTTTTAAAAAGTATATTTTATATTGATATACAGAAAAAATATGAAAAGTTGTAGCAGAAAGAAAGCAACCAAAATGGCTTAAATAGCTTTTCTGTGATAACGGAATATTAGAATGCTTCAGATTTCAGCAGTGAGGAACATGATTGTATCAAATCATGCATGACATGGAGAAGATGGACATGGAAAAGTTATTTCTTCTGCTTTTAAATACAGGATCAAGGACAGTCTAGCAAATTTGTTTAATATGGAAAATAGAAACACTTCTTTGTGCAGTACATAACTAACCTATAATTAATAACACAAGATGTGGTGATGGACTTTAATTGGCTCACTTTAAAAGGTGAATAGATAAATCCATGAAACTCAGATCTATACCAGTTTATCAGTCAGCCATACCCTTCTGAGATATATAAAATAGGCTATGCTAAAATATTTTTTATAGTAAGCTTTTTATTGTGTGTTTCTTCTTTGTCTTTCAGCCTCATAGTTAATCTGTCCATCTCAGCACATTCCAGTATTTTTTTAATTACTTCTTCCTCTGATGGTATTCATTCATTCTTACAACATTGCATGTAGATTATTCTTGCTGCCATTGTAATATGTAGAACCAAATATAAATTTTGCTTATTAATCTTTTCTGGTATTATACTTAATAAAAAAAATTTAGGATTAAATACTACATGTTCTCCTAATATTTTTTCTAACCAAGCATGTATTTTTTTCCAATAGGCCGTTACTTTGTCACATGTCCATCAGATATGATAGTATGTACCTGAATTATGTTTACATTTCCAACATTTATCTGACACATTTTTAAACATTTTTACTAATCTTGCTTGTGGCAAGTGCCATCTATAAAACATTTCATATAAATTTTCTTTATACACAGTTGACATTGTCAATTTATAATTTCTCTCCCGTAATTTTTGCCATTTTTCTAATTCTATATTATAACCAAAGTTTTTCGCCCACCTTGTCATTGTCTCTTTAGTTTGTTCACTTTCCATCTCTAAAATTAACAAAAAAATATACATTTTCTTAATTAATTTCTCATCAGAAATTAACAATATCTTATCAAATACAGTTTGTTCTTTATGAAATCCATACAGTTTCACATCTTTTTCATATCTATTTTGTATTTGTAACAATGCCACCATGACATGTTGATGCCCTGTTGTTGATGCTCTTGTTTTGATTTTAATGTCCCATCAGTATTCAAAATATCTCTATATGCCCAAGTTTTTTCAAAATCTAACAAATTTGGGTGTGAGAAAGCTTCCGTCATTGATAACCACCCTGGAATTTTTACATATATTTTAGTTTTAATTTTTTCCCATACTGTTATCAAAGCATTTCTAATACAGTGATTTTGAAAATACTTATGAATTTTGTTTTTCCCGTACCACAAAAATGTGTGTCACCCCAATTGTAAATCATGTCCCTCCAAATATAACAACCTTTTATTCCTAAGCATTATCCATTCTTTCACCCATGTTAATACAGATGCTTGATAAAACAAAGCCCACTCAGGTAGGCCAAAGCCTCCATTTTCCTTAGCATCTTGCAACGTTTTCATCTTTATTCTAGCTTTCTTTCCTTGCCATACAAACTTCAAAATTAATGAATTCAACTCTTGAAAGAATTTTTCCCCAAGTTTTATTGGAATTGTTTGAAATAAAAATAAAATCTTAGGCAATATATTCATTTTAACTGTAGCAATTCTTCCTAGTAATTACACTTGTAAATTCTTCCACTTTTCCAAGTCTAGCTTTATTTGTTTCAATAGCTTTGTATAATTGTCTTCTTTTATTGTTGAGCATTTGGCTGATAAATATATACCTAAATATTTAAACTTTTTCACTATCTGTACCTCTGTTGCTTCTGACAATTGGCTTTTTTGCTTATCCATACGATTCTTAACTATTATGTTAGTTTTTTCTTTATTTAGTTTTAGTCCCGCTATTTCTCCATATTGTTCTATATTTCCCCACAAAATAAATACTTCCAAAATACATACTAAATCATCAGCAAATGCTTGTAACTTATATGTTTCATCTTTTATCCCCAACCCTCTAATTTCTGTATCCTGTCTTATATTTCGATTTAAAATTTCCAAAGTGAAAATGAATAACAGAGGGGGTAAGAGCCTTGGTGGAGCAGTGGGCTAATGCCTCCTTAAGTAACACCAGCTGCCTGCAATTAATGCAGGTTTGCATCCCACCAGGCTCAAGGTTGACTCAGCCTTCCAGCCTTCCAGCCTTCCGAGGTAGGTAAAATGAGGACCCAGATTGTTGGGGGCAATAAGCTGACTTTGTAATAATGCCGCTTGGGGTGTGTGTGAAAGCCCTAACAAGCAGGCATATACATAGAATGAAGGCTACTGCTAAGCTTGTAAGCCGCCCTGAGTCTTCGGAGAAGGGCGGGATATAAATGTAATAAAAATAAAATAAATAAATAAATAAATAAAAATAAATAAAGGGCATCCTTGCCTTGTGCCTTTCCTTATTTCAAAGTTCTCAGTACAATCTCCATTCACAATCACTTTGGCTGTTTGTTTGTTATATATTGTTTTTACCATATTTATAAAATTCTGTCTAAAGTCCATTATTTGTAATTGATGAATCATAAATTGCCATGAAAGATTATCAAATGCCTTTTGAGCGTCTAAGAATATTAATGCCATTTGTTTCCCTGGATATAGCTCATAGTATTCTAATACATCTATTATCACTCTTAAGTTATTTTTAATTCGTCTCTTTGGTAAAAAGCCATTTTGATCTGGGTGTATAAATTCAACTAAATATTTTTTCAATCTCTCCTCCATTATTGAAGTAAAAATTTTGTAATCCACATTGAGCAATGAGATCGGTCTATAGTTCTTAATCTGGGTCAAATCTGAATCTTCTTTTGGTATTAAAGTAATATTTGCTTCAATCCACATCATTGGCATTTTAGCTTCTAATAAAACTCCATTACAAATGTCTTTCAATGGTTCGCTTAATATCTCTTGTAAGTTCTTATATAACTCCACCGGAAGTCCATCTGGACCTGGTGTTTTCCCATTTTTTTGTCTCTTTATGGCCTCTGTTATTTCCATCATTGTAACCCCTTCATCTAACATATTTTTAAATGTCTCTGAAATCTTTGGAAGATTACTTTCTTCCAAGTATTTTACAATTTCCTTCTTGAAGTCTCCTCCTTATCATACAGTTCCTTATAGAATTCTTTAACTATCTTTTTTTATTTCTTCATTTTTATATTGTAAATAACCTTTCCCATCAAGTAAATTATGCATCTTTTTTTTCTGTTTTTTAAGTTTATAAGCTAATCATCTTCCTGGCTTATTGGCATTTTCAAAAAAAAATTGTTTCACTTTTTTATCTGTTCTGCCACTTTTTCTGAGTCTAACAGATTTAATTTATGTTTTATTATGTCCATTTCTCTTTTTAAAATCTTTTTTGTGGATTTCTTAGCAGTTCTAATTCTAACTTTCCAAATTCTTCTTTTAATAATACATATTGCTGTTTTCTCTGTTTATTTTTCCTTGCCATATACGTTATAGCTTTACCTCTAAAATACGCTTTAGCTGTATCCCATACATTTTGTGCTGTTGTATCTTCTTTTTTAATTTTCTTTGAAGAAGAATTCCATTTTTTTTTTGTTAAATCTATAAATTCTTTTTCTTTTAATATAGAATGATTTAAAATCCATCTTGGCCTTTTTGTATTCCTTTCCAGGTCATTTTCAAAAGATTATGATCTGCCCATATGCCTGTTTCTATTTCAATGTCCTGAGCATTCGTTCTCACATCAGCAGTCATCCAAATCATATCAATCCTTGACCAGGATTTTTGGCTATTTGAATAAAAAGTATATTGCAATTTTTTGTGGATTAACTTCACAACATCTTGACATCTTAACATCTTGAATTCCAATTTCCTCTGCCATGTCTTAGGTAATCTTCCTCTTCCACTTTTCCCTGTTTTGTTACTTTTATAGTCAATTTTTCCATCTATTATTGCATTGAAATCTCCTAGTAGGCAAATATTTTGGTACTCCATTTCTATTATTTTTCTATGTAAGTTTTTGTAAATTTTATCTTGATTATTATTCGGTGCATAAATTGCCACTAATAATATTTGCTTTTGATGCAGATAAATTTCTACCATTAAAATTCTTTCTTCTTCATCTGAATATACCATTTTAGAATCTATTGTCTCTTTAATATATATAGCAACTCCTCTTTTTTTCTATTGTGCTGATGCATAATAAAGTTTCCCAATTTTTGGATATTCCAATAATTTATGATGTTGTTCTTTTATATGTATTTCTTGCAAACAGATTATATCCAAATTCAATTTCTGTAATTTCCTAAAAATCTTATTTCTTTTAATTGGGGAATTCAGTCCATTTATGTTTACTGAGAAGATTCTATTTTGTTTCTCCATTTCCATTTATTTATATTTTGGTCTAGTAGATCTAGTAGTCCTTTGTTCTCTGGCAAGTCCTTCATCCTCACCCTTTTGGTCATCTCCCTCTTTCTGTTCTTCTGTTTGTGCAGTTTCTCCTTGGGTCCTCTCTTCTGTTTGTTTCTGTTCCTTACTCTTCCCTTGGCTTAGTTTCACTCCTTCATCTAAGGTTGACCTATTCCTCACTTCAAAAATCTTCTGCTTTCCAAATTGAGTCCAGTCTATATCTTGTATTGTTCCAGTTTATTAAGATGCCTTCCAGCATCAGCTACCTGAAAATTATACCATTGGCAATCAGCTTCATGATCAAAAAGTGATACTGTCTTCGTATGTCTCCAACTCTCCTGGGTATGTGCTTTAAGACCACAATTTCATTATTTGTATATTGTATTGGTTCATCTCTAACTTTCCGTAGTACTTCATCTCTTGTTGTCTTCTTTGTAAACCGTACATGTACTTCTCTTGGCAATTTATTTCTTCTTGCATAGCTTGAATTGAAGTGAAATATGTCATCGACCTCTAGCTGAATTTCTCCTCGATCTGCCTTTAAAACCTCCTCCAGGATGTCAATAATCACCTCTTCTCTATCCTCAGGGATATTTTGAAATCTTAAATAATGTTCCACTTTTTCCATCTCTAAAGTCTTGATTGCATTCTCTAATTTTTCATTTTCTTGTAGTAACATTTCTATCTTTTTATCGTTCTCATCTGTTTTTTCTTCAATTTTGTGTATTTTGATTTTTTATTATCATTTGATTCTGAGCTTCAAATCTTCCCTTTATATCCAAAATTTCTTCATTTAATTTCTCCAGTTTACTTTGTGTCTTTCTGTGATTTTCCTGCATTTCCAGGTGATTTTTTCCCAATGTTTCTTGATTTTTTAACATAAGTTGTTGAAGAAATTTTAATGAAATCTGTGTTTCACTTTGAGCAATGCTTATCTTTTCATGTTGCAACATTGCTTCAATAGATCCCTGTGTTGTAAGACTGGATTATCCTACTGAGGGTGCAGAAGACATTTTCTTCATAAGTCTAGTAATATTTGATGAAGCCATTTTACAGCTTACAATCTAAAGCCAAAACAATATCTGTTTAGATTTAGCCAAATTCAATAAAAGTAGCTTTGAATCTCAATCTCACAGCATGGCACTCTTATCATTTGCAGGTGTCTTTTGTCAAGGTTACTTCAGTCAACAACATTTTTTTCAATTCTCACAGTATATCA
>JAKJMR010000245.1:1987683-2008228 GCA_024449315.1 Daboia siamensis | reverse complement strand
CCCGCCCTCTCCCACCCTCTTACCCTCCCTCTCCCCCCTCCCCCCCCAGACTTCCCAGAGCTAGATACAAGGTATAAAAAATAAGATAACCAATCATAAACGCCCATATGCTAACAATAATAACCTATTAATTCTCTCGCGCTTTAGCTCTTATAAATTGACTACAAGCAATATACTTATTCAAATGCTAAATAAAACTTTTTAGTCCCATATTTATTCTGGATGTAATCAATCCATTTCTTCCACTCCACAATATATCATTGTTGAGAATGGTCTTTCAAATATGCTGAAATCTTTGCCATCTCCGCCAGGTTGGAAACTTTTAAAGTCCATTCCTCTAAAGTCGGCAGTTCTTTCTTCTTCCAATATTGCCCTATTAAAAGTCTCGCTGCCGTAATTAAGTTCAACATCAAATTAATGTCCAACACAATAGTATCAGTAATAATACCCAGTAAAAACAATTGCGGACAAAACTTTATCCTTTTCTTGAATATCTTCTGCATATTCCACCAGATTTTAATCCAAAATGGTTTGATCTTTTTGCAAGTCCACCATATATGAAAATACGTTGCGTCTTCGCCACCACATCTCCAACATTTAGGCTGATAGTTTGGATACATACTTGCTAACTTTCTAGGATCTAAATGCCATCTGTAAAACATTTTATAAAAGTTCTCTCTTAAATTTTGAGCTTGGGTAAATTTCACATTTCTCACCCAGATCTTTTCCCAAGTATCCATTGTGATGACTTCCTGAATGTTCTGTGCCCATTTTATCATACAGTCCTTAACAATTTCTGTTTCTGAGTCAATCTCTATCAATGCAAGATATATCCGTTTGATATGCGCTGGTCCCTGATTTCTAATTTGTTTTACCAGATTTTCATCATCCCTCAAAAAACCAATCTTCTGATCTTCTTTCCACCTGGCTTGTAATTGTCCATATTGAAACCAAGTTTGTACAATCTTTTTTTCTCGTAAAAGATTGTATGACTTCAAACACCATACATTCCTCTCCAAAGTCAAAATTTCCTTATATGTAATCACATCATGTTTAAATCCAACATTTATATTCTCTATTGCGTGTTTGGGTATTGCCCATAACGGTATCTTATAATTTAATTTTTGTCTGTGCTTTTTCCAAACTCTCAACAAAGCATACCTCAAAATATGCATTTTAAAAACATTATCTACCTTTTTGTCATATAGTAAATATGCGTGCCAGCCAAATAACAAGTCATGCCCTTCAAGATTTAAGAGTCTCCCCTGTGTCAAATTAATCCAATCACTTATAGCTGATAATGCAGCAGCTTCATAATATAATTTAAAATTGGGCATTCTTAGACCACCTCTTTCGCGTGTATCCTGCATAATTTTAAATTTGACCCGTGGCCTTTTCCCTGCCCCAACAAATTTATTGATACCCTTCTGCCACTCCTCCAAATTTGAATCCTTTTTGAGAATGGGTATCATTTGAAACAAAAATAAAAATTTTGGCAGAACATTCATTTTTACTGCTGCAATTCTTCCCAATAATGATAGTTGTAATTTTTTCCAACTATCCAATTCTTTTTGCACTTTATTCCATAACTTTTCATAATTATTTTTATATAATTTAACATTTGAGGGTGCTAGATATACCCCCAAATATTTAACCCTTTCAACAATTTCAAATCCAGTTAAGCTTTCTATAAAAACCTTTTGTGATACTGTCATATTTTTAGATAAAATTTTAGTTTTTTGTATATTAATCTTAAATCCAGAAACTTTCCCATATTGAAATATTAACTCCATCAATTCCATAACAGAATTTTCTGGATGTGTCAAAGTAATAACCAGATCATCCGCAAAAGCCCTCAATTTATAGTCCTGATCTCTTATTTGAATTCCCTTAATTGTTTCCGAATTCCGTATTTTAATCAATAATATCTCCAATGTTAAAACAAATAATAAAGGTGATAACGGGCAACCCTGCCTCGTACCCTTTTCAATATTGCATATTTCAGTCAAACTATTATTAACAATTATTCAAGCTGTTTGCTTCTGGTATATTGCCCTAATTGGCTGTAAAAATTCATCCCCAAAATTCATTTTATCTAATACTTTCAACAGAAATTTCCAATCCAATTGATCAAAGGCTTTTTCAGCATCCAAAAAGATCAATGCTGCAGGGATCTGGTTATTCCTTTCCAAAAATTCCAATAAGTCAACTATATGTCTCACATTATTTTTCATTTGTCTACCACTTATAAACCCAGTTTGATCACCATGAATCACCTGTTGCAATACCCTCATAAGTCTACTAGCTAACACCTTAGCAAATATCTTGTAGTCCGTATTCAAAAGTGAAATTGGCCTATAATTTTTTGCTTGAGTAACATCCTGATCTTCCTTAGGAATTAAAGAAATAAAAGCAGTTTTCCAAGACGGGGGTACTCCTCCCCCCTTTTGAATTGTCTGAAACAGTTCCTTTAATGGCTTTATCATCTCAAACTGTAGATTTTTATAATACACAGCAGTCAAACCATCGGTGCCTGGTGCTTTACCTACTTTTAACTGTTTAATTGCCAAATATATTTCTTCCTCAGTTATCAACTGATTCATTTCTTCTTTTTGCTCTTGCGTAAGAACCGGAATATTAAAATCTTTTAAATATAAATCAATGTCCGTTTCGTTTATCTTGTCGCTAGCATATAATTTAGAAAAAAAATCAGCAAAGGTTTCCTTAATAAGATTCTGTTGATACACAATCTTTCCCTTATGTTCTATTTTGTCTATATTAGAAACCCTTTGCTTCTTTCTTAACATATATGCTAACCATCTGCCTGGTTTATTGGCATTGCAAAAAGTATTATGCCTTGCAAACCGTAGATTAGTTGCCACCTGATCAGCCATTAACTTATCAAATTGTCCTCTTAATAACTTAATAGTCTCTTTAATCTTCACGTCCGATGGGTTCAAAATTAAAGCCTTTTCTTTTTCTTTAATCTCTGTCTCTAATTCTTTCCTCCTAAATTCCAAATTGCGTCTATATTTGTTATTAAGATATATCAACACTCCTCTCATATATGCCTTACTAGCATCCCATACCATTTCCATAGAAGTACCCTTATGCATATTCATTTCAAAAAAAACCTTCATCTGTTTCTTACACTCTTCCACATTTTTCTGATTTCTGAACAGATTCTCATTTAAACGCCAGGAACGTCGTTCTCTAATGTCGTTTCCAATCTCCAGCCAAACTGGACTGTGATCAGACATAGTCTTTGAACAAATCTTTATCCTCTTAGTTCTAAAAAAAAGATCATTAGACAATAATATAAAATCAATCCTGGAAAAAGATTGGTGTCTATCAGAAAAAAAAGTATAGTCTCTTTCTTGTAAATTTCTCTCCCTCCAGACATCACGTAATTCCATATCGTCCATCATCTCAAAAAAAGATTTAGGCAATTTAGCATGACTTGGGGTACTTCTGTAGGATCCACTCTTATCCATTTGTACATCCAAAACACCATTCCAGTCTCCCATAAAAATAAAAGATTTGTAATCCAATTGGGTAATCCTGCTGTGTAATAAACTATAAAAGTCAGCTTGCTGTTGATTAGGTGCGTATAATCCAACCAAAAGAGTTCTTTTACCTTCTAATAACAAGTCCACAATAACATATCTTCCTTGTTGATCAGCTTCAATTAATTCTGCCGTGATTGTATTCTTGACATAAATAACCACTCCATTTTTCTTGTTAACTGCAGACGCAGTAAATTGTGTACCTAATCTTGAATTTGATAAATACTTTTGGTCCATAACTCTAATATGTGTTTCTTGTAAACAAATAACGTCAGTCTTAAATTGCTTTAAATATTGAAAAATTTTCTTTCTCTTTTGTGGTGAGTTTAATCCATTAACGTTCCAAGTTAAAAACTTAGTCACCATTTCTGGCAACCCGAAGCTTTTGAAGCGCGTCATCCAAAATCCCTTTTACATTTTTAGGTCGCGCTCCTCCCACAGCTTGGCTATAGGTACATTTTGGAAGTTCCACAACAATCTGCTGGTCTAAGTCTTGCTCACGTCTGGCTCTTCTCGAAGCAGCTCGAGTAACCCTCTGATCCTTTGCTTCCTCTATTGTTGAAATTTGAATCACTCCTGGTGCAGTCTCATCTATTTGTGTTCCTTCAGCATCATATGACTTTCCCTCCTTTGTTGGTTCCAGAAGTGGTATGGGGATTGCTTTTAAAACATTGCTATAGAAATCACGTGCCTGCAGGACTGTAGCAAGACGGTATCTGGTATCTTCAAACATTACCACCATACCCACTGGAATCTCCCATCTAAACCTGACATCACGTCGCTTAAGCTCCTGTGCCAGAAATGCAAATTCCTTTCGTTTCCTTAGAATTTTTGGAGGGATCTCTTTCAAAACCAAAACTTCTTGGTCTGCAATCACAAGCTTTGTATTATAAGAAACTTGAATAACTTCATTCCTGATTGCTCTCTTTGTAAAATAAACAACCACATCTCTTGGTAATTTTCTTTGTCTCGCAATCCAGGAGTTAACACGAAAAATTTTGTCTATATCTTCTGCAATTCCTTCAGCTGGCCTTCCCAGCACGTCTTCAAGAGCAACAGAAACTAATTTTCTCAAGTCTTCCTTTAAATTCTCCTTAAGGCCCCTAATCCGCACAGCAAACTCCATTTCATGATATTGTACCAATGTCAGGTCATAATCAATTTTATCCACCACATTTTCAGTCTCTAATATCTTTGCATCCAATTTAATATTATTTTGAGTAAGGTCCTCCACTCTTTCATCAAGGCGCTCAATACATGTCGCCATGCCTTGAAATACATGCAAGATTTCCTCCCTTATTACTGTAAACTTTTCTGTCAGCTTCTCATCCATCTTCTCATCTATCATCACAGCCAAATGCTGTGAATGTTTTTCCAGAGCATCTTCCAAAACTTTTACTGTTAAGACAGGCGAAGGTAAAGATGCAGGAGGTGCTAACACTTGCGCTGTAGATTGCGGCAGAGGGGAAGCCCCCGTAGTTTTAAGAAGTTTAGAAGAAGATTTAGCCGCCATCTTTTCCCTCTTTTGCAACTACGCACTTTCACTTTCTAGGTCTTCTATGTGGATTGAGCCAAAGTTCAAAAGTTCACTTACTCCTTAATCTCTTGCATCGCTCTGCCTGCATTCATAATCTTCCAAAGTCCATTCTTGTAGGCAGGGATGGTTGCGTTCGCCTTGTTCTGCTCCCAGAAAAACGGAGCAGACACGCTGCGCAGCCCGGAGAAATCCAAGCTTCGGGGGGGGCTCAATCTTCCAGCCGCCAGAACTTTAAGTCCTGGCGGCCCCAGAGAGCCCCTCCCCTACTTGGATACTCACCCCCTCCTCTTCTCCCGAGGAGGGGGCTTCCGAACCGCCGAAACAGCTGATCGGCGCTGTTTTCGGCGGTTCTACAAAGCCGCGAAGCTGACAAGCTAAAATCAGCTGTCGGCGGCGGCGCCTTGCCACCCGGAAGTCAGCCAGCTCTCTTTTTATAATATATCTAGTTTGTATATTTTTGTAATTAAAAGGTATTTAGTAGGATGATGCGTCGTGTTTTATTTCTTTCCTTCATGCACATCATGCATTCTCTGAGGCACGATCCTTCGCCCTCTACTAAGGTGATTTTTACCTTAACAGTCTGTGTCTGTGTGTGTGCACACGCATCTATAATCAGTATCTACTGTTATGTAGTATAGGATTAGGATTAACACCACAGCTCTTACAGCCACTGAAAGATGCACTAGATGCTGCACTGACACAATGTCTTTATTTCAACTGCAAACTATTTTCCTTCCCACTAAAGCTCACAATGGAAATTTTAAATCAGATGACCACTTTGAAAGTTCACTTATTGTGTGATAGGCATGCACTACAGTTTTTTCCTTTGGGCAATGATCTCCACCAAACTGAGAGGGCAAGTACGAAAAGTCTAATATTCTGCCAAATCTTATGCTATACATGCTAAAATTAATGGGCAGCACAACCTGATCAAAAGACACCTACACAAAGGGAATAATTAAAGGAAGAGGAAATAATAGGTCAAGAGCCAGCACTGCATGCCTGGCTGCTGTGATTGTTATTGTTCATCAGCAGTGAAATCAATAATGGGTTGATTGCTGATGCATGATGCCAATCTTAGCAGCTGACCACACTGTACTAATAAACCATTCTATTATTACCTACGGAGATAAGTTATTGGACACTAAATGTCAATGATTAAATGCTGAATATTGGATATAATTGTGAACTTTTGAAACTTATTAAATAACTGGCAATGGCCAAGCCAACTTTCCTTATTTTGACATTCTCCAGATATTTTAAGATTGGAATACTTAAAATATGTTGGGACTGCAGTTAAAAATATATCTGGCAGTGGAGTTCAACACATTTATTTTATCTGGTGGACAAACATGGCACCCAAAGACTACAAATCTGAGTAACTACTATACTACATAACAACAAACCATCCATTTTATTTCCTGTAATTGTGGCTTCATTGTGTGATTTGTCATGCACAGTGCAGAAGCAGAACTTGCAAAAGATAGCATGGAAAACAGGATAGATAGAGTGAATGATATGTTCAGTTTCTTGTTTATAAGTACATCAGTACATCTACACAGTGGTGGGATTCAAATATGTGAACAACTGTTTCTCTGTGTGGATGCTGCTTCCAGAAGTCCATTCTGGGCCTGGGCAAGAAAAATATATCTACCAGTTCTGCTGAAGTGGTGCAAACTGGCTGAATCCCACCACTGCTTTTACATATATGAAAAATGCTTGTTTAGCTTTTGTATCACATTGATCAGAACATAAAAGGTGGCATCATTACAAAACTATCCAAGGACTTGTTAAAGAAGAACAATCATTGACTTGACCTTTCAAAGATGAAAAACAGCTTATTAATTGAGACCTAAATTTAAAATAGGCAACTTTAGCAGAAAAAAGAGAGGCCTTTGTACCTTTCTGCTAAACCCAAGGGACAATTTATGCCAATTACAAACACATTGGAAAGATTAACAGTGTTTTAAATAGCCACAGAGGTGACTTTTCAGCCTACAATGTAAAAAGGGGTTGGAAAGGAGCAGCCCCACTCATTAACAGCATTGCAAACTGACAGCTTCTACCAGCCAACTTTATAAACTCTCTAAGAGATGAAAATGCATAGCTATAGCTTACTAGCTATACCTTGGTGGGGAAGAAAATCTATCTTTTGGAACAGCAAATAATTTGCAAGGTGTCTTTGAGGACACAGACAATGGAACATTCTAACTAATGAGCCAGGTGACATTCTAGCAGGATCCAGAAGTTTCTAAAGTTGCACAATATAGCATTTGAGAGGCTGTGGAATGCTGATTGGTTTTCTTTTTCTATTAATGGTCTGGGGAAAATTTTAGCTATGAGAAGTGGGTTGAAAAAAGTTGGAACAGCAGCCGCAAGTGATCATCTAAATTTTGTGTCCAAATTTTGTAGCTCTATATGACAGGTCAAAATACAAGAGCCAGTCCTAAAATATAAAGAAAGTGATTTTAAACATAATAATCGAATAGGCTTTGGATTCTAATGCCATAGAGCACATAACAATCAGCTACTGGTGATTTGTTTACACTGTCACCTCTACCTACAGAGATTGTACATATGTGCCTTTACTAGATGTATGTAGGCAGACATTTGACAAGAGTACTTTTCCTATCACAGATAAACCTTAATTTTGCTAATTTCAGTTATGGCACCAAGAAAGACATTGCAGAGACTAGAGGAGGTATTAAAAATATTTCTAATGTATACTAAGAATATATCTTTTTCAATTTTTCTTTTATGTCTAGATAGAGAAAAAAAATCTTCAGCAAGTAGAGATTTTACCCAATTGAAGCTGAATATTAAGGAATGTTCATCTGTACAGTATAATTCAGGTACTCTTGGAAAAGGGGAGGAGTTGTTTTATTTTTAAATGTAAACTACACTCTCAAAATGGAGACCTTGTTTGGGACAGTGGTAATTAGATTGTCAAAATTAGGACTGGAAGATTTGAATCTAGATTCCAGCTAGACACAAAGGAGGTGGTACCTCTTTTCCTCTCAAGATTTTAATAAAATGAAAGACAAATGCTACATGATACTTTCTTTCTGTGTTGATGTCACAAATCTCAGAATCCCAAACAAGCATTATCATGGCCGTAATAAATTTGGAGAGCATCAGCTTCGAGAAGGTTGATTTTCCTTCCTCAAGTAAAGAGAGAATAAAATTACCAGATTAAAAAACAATTTCAATTCTATTGGCTTTTACAATATACTAAATAATGAAATGAGACAGTTTTGACTAGTAGTTAAGGCACAAGGCTAGAAACTAGGAGACTATGAATTTGACTCCTACCCTAGGCATGAAAGCCATCTTGGTGACGTTGGGTAGTCACTTTATCTCCAACACCAACAGGGTTGTAATGAGGAAAGAGGAGGAGGAAGGTACATTGAATATGTTCACACCTCGACTTATTTCTAAAAATAATAAAGGCAGATTAAAATAAACAAACAAACAAATAAATAGACAAATAAGGTTACCTATTGACTCACAGTTTTTATTAAATTAATGTAAATTTATTTTAATTTTATATTATCTTTTATATTGTATTTTATGCTGCCCTGTAAACAGCCCTGAGTCCTTCAGGAATAGGGCGGTATAGAAATCTAATTAAATAAATAAATAAATAAAACACCACACACATTGTGGAAATCAACATCACATTGCAACAATCAAACCTAGCTACTGAAAAACAGATGCCCACCTAATCACTGAAAAAAGAATATTCAGTTGAATAAATGGAAGCAGGCTGCTGAATGACTCAGCTTAAAGTGTATTCAACAATCAAAGGCAATGTTCCCTCTGGTCCTGGAGTTTCAGGAGAAGAGGGGAAGAATGGCAAGTTGCACAGCAATGTAGTTGGGTTGCTGCTGCTGAATCCTCAAAAGAAAGTTGGATCAGGTCTAGCAACCATATTGAACATAATGGATAAATCATTCATGGATCATCTCACAGTTGAAAAAGCAACTCTTAACTGGGGCAACCTGAAGTAGTGTGCTGTGCCAAGTATTTCTGCTGCCCAATGTGAAACAAAAATTAACATCCATCCCTTCCCCCATTCATTTCCAAAGCTTGATTGGAAAGGGACTCTTTTGTCAACATTGGCTATGAGTGATCTACATCAGAGGTCTCCAACCTTTCCAGTCTCACGACCCAGAGGGAAGGAGAACAGCTTCTAAATTGGTGTGTGCATGTGTGCACACACAAATGGGGCTGGGCGCACCGGTGCAGCACTAGCAGTCCTGTTCATGCATGTGCAAATGAGCCATGCATAAACGCTCGGGGCCACAGGCATGCACTGGTCAGCCATTGCAATGGTCATTTTGTTCTGTGTATTCTAAGCATATTTCTTGAAACACGTCAAGGCATTATGAAATGGACAATTTGTATTCCAAACCCAGTTTTCCCAATTTAGGGAATATTAATATTCATACCCCTTCATGGATTACTGCCTTCTCGTGGCTAAGGGGCTTGTGTAATTCAATGAAGCTATGAGCTATCCATGCAAGGCCACCCAAGACGGAAAGGTCATAGCAGAGAGTTCTGACAAAACGTGATCTACTGGAGAAGGAAATGGCAATCCACTCCAGTATCTTTGCCATGAAAACCCTATGGACAGTACCAAAAGGCAAAATGATATGACCCTGGAAGATGAGCCCCTCAGGTTGGAAGGCATCCAATATGCTACTGGGGAAGAGCAGAGGGCTAATACTAGTAGCACCAGAAAGAATGAAGTGACTGGGCCAAAGCCGAAAGGACGCTCAGCTGTGGATGTGTCTGGTGGTGAAAGGAAAGTCCGATGCTGTAAAGATTTTTTCTCCATAGGAACCTGGAATGTAAGATCCATGAATCAAGGCAAGCTGTACGTGGTCAAACAAGAGATGACAAGACTGAACATCCACATCTTAGGTATCAGCGAACTAAAGTGGACAGGAATGGGTGAATTTAATTCAGATGACCATCAGGAATACTACTGCGGGCAAGAATCCCTTAGAAGAAATGGAGTAGTCTTCATAGTCGATAAAAGAGTAGGAAAAACAATACTGGGATACAATCCTCAAAATGACAGAATGATCTCAGTTCGAATCCAAGGCAAACCATTCAATATCACAGTAGTCCAAGACTATGCCCCAACCACCAGTACTGAAGAGGATGAAATTGACCAGTTCTATGAAGCCCTACAGCACCTTATAGAACTAACACAAAAAAATGATGTCCTTATCATCATGGGGGATTGGAATGCTAAAGTAGGAAGCCAAAAGATAACCGGAATAACAGGCAAGTTTGGCCTTGGAGTGCAAAATGAGGCAGGGCACAGGCTGATAGAATTTTGTCAAGAGAATACGATGGTGATTGCAAACACTCTTTTCCAACAACCCCAGAGACGGCTCTACACATGGACTTCACCAGACGGTCAACACAGAAATCAGATTGACTATATGCTCTGCAGCCAAAGATGGAAAAGCTCTATAGAGTCAGTAAAAACAAGACCAGGAGCTGACTGTGGCTCAGACAATGAGCTTTTCCTTGCAAAGTTTAGGCTTAAACTGAAGAAAGTAGGAAAAAGCACTAGGCCGCTCAGGTATGAATTAAATCATATCAATTAAATCATATTTGTCACAGTAGAGGTGACAAATAGATTTAAGGAATTAGATCTGATAGACAGAGTGCCTGAAGAACTATGGACAGAGGTTCGCAACATTGTACAACAGGTAGCAACCAAAACCATCCCAAAGAAAAAGAAATGCAAGAAAGCAAAATGGCTGTCTGAGAAAGCTTTGCAAATAGCTGAGGAAAGGAGGGAAGCGAAAGGCAAGGGAGAAAAAGAAAGATACGCCCAATTGAATGCAGAATTCCAGAGAATAGCTAGAAGAGATAAGAATGCCTTCTTAAATGAACAGTGCAAAAAAATAGAAGAAAACAATGGAATATGGAGGACCAGAGATCTTTTCAAGAAAATTGGAGAGATGAAGGGAATGTTTCATGCAAAACTGGGCATGATAAAGGACCAAAATGGCAGGGACCTAACAGAGGCAGAAGAGATTAAGAAGAGGTGGCAAAATTACACAGAAGAACTATACAAGAATGAGCTTAATGTCCCTGATAATCACAATGAGGTGGTCACTGACCTCGAGCCAGACATCCTAGAATGTGAAGTGGGCCTTAAGAAATCTGAGCAACAACAAAGCTAGTGGAGGTGACAGTATTCCAGCTGAGCTATTCAAAATCTTAAAAGACGATGCAGTAAAAGTGCTACATTCAATTTGCCAGCAAATTTGGAAAACTCAACAGTGGCCACAGGATTGGAAAAGATCACTTTATATTCCAATTCCAAAGAAAGGCAGTTCCAAAGAATGTTCAAACTACTGCACCATTGCACTCATTTCTCATGCTAATAAAGTTATGCTTAAAATCCTACAAGCTAGACTCCAGCAGTATGTGGACTGAGAACTACCAGAAGTACAGGCAGGATTTCGAAGAGGCAGAAGAACTAGAGATCAAATTGCCAACATATGTTGGATCATGGAGAAAGCTAGGGAGTTCCAGAAAAACATTACTTCTGCTTCATTGACTATGCTAAAGCCTTTGATTGTGTGGATCATAACAAACTGTGGCATGTTCTTAAAGAGATGGGCATACCAGACCATCTTATTTGTCTCTTGAGAACCCTATATGTGGGCCAAGAAGCAACAGTGAGAATTGGACACGGAACCACTGAATGGTTCAAAATTGTGAAAGGAGTCCGGCAAGGCTGTTTACTGTCACCCTACCTATTTAACTTATATGCAGAGCACATCATGAGAAAGGCAGGGTTATAGGAATCCACAGCTGGAATTAAGATTGCCGGAAGAAATATCAACAACCTAAGATATGCAGATGATACCACTCTAATGGCAGAAAGTGAAGAAGAACTAAAGAGCCTCTTGTTGCAGGTGAAGAAGGAGAGTGCAAAACTTGGGTTGAAACTTAACATTAAGAAAACCAAGATCATGGCATCCAGCCCTCTCAATTCCTCGCAAATAGATGGGGAAGAAATGGAGGTAGTGACAGATTTTATTTTCCTGGGCTCCAAGATCACCGCAGATAGAGACTGTAGCCAAGAAATTAAAAGACGCTTGCTCCTGGGGAAGAAAGCAATGGCAAATCTAGACAGCACACTTAAAAGCAGAGACATCACCCTGTCAACAAAAGTGCGTATAGTCAAGGCTATGGTCTTTCCAGTTGCAATGTATGGCAGTGAAAGCTGAACCATAAAAAAGGCTGAGCGCCAAAGAATTGAGGCCTTTGAACTATGGTGCTGGAGAAGACTCCTGCGAGTCCCTTGGACTGCAAGGCGATCAAACTGGTCAGTCCTAGAGGAGATCAACCCTGACTGCTCTTTAGAAGGCCAGATCCTGAAGCTAAAACTCAAATACAAATTTGAAGGAAAGACTCACTGGAGAAGAGCCTAATGCTGGGAAAGATTGAGGGCAATAGAAGAAGGGGACGACAGAGAATGAGGTGGCTGGATGGAGTCACTGAAGCAGTAGGTGTGAGCTTAAATGGACTTCAGAAGATGGTAGAGTACAGGAAGGCCTGGAGGAACATTGTCCATAGGTTCGCGATGGGTCGGACACGACTTCACAGCTAACAACAATATTCATAGGATTTCATAGTTTTGAAACCCTTTGCATAGTTTTGAAACCCTTAAACCCTCTCTACGAGATATTAAAGCAGCTTGTCCAAATCAGTAATTGGAAGCTCCCCTAGACAAAAGTGGGTGAATATACAGTATGTTCTAAGCTGAATTCATGCCTCAGCAGAAATCTGTGAGGTTGAACAATCCATTTTTAAAATGATTAATGATGTGCCAGTTTCTAAGCGAATTCAGCTGTGTCTTGCCACTGCTATAGGGGTGTGTAGGAAACAATATTTACTTTTCAGAAAATCAGAGAGGGTGGATTGTTAGCTTTGCTATGGTTTTGGTTAGCAAATAATGCCTACAAATTTGACAAGCCCGTGCCAAAAGCACTCAACTGAAGTGCTTGCATTTCATATTTGATATTTATAGCAGCCTTCTGGTTTTTACTATGCATTTTTATGTGTGTCTTCCTATGAAAAATACAACTAAAAGTTTATTTTGTGTATTTTGGCAAGAGTTTCTATCTGTAGTTACTGAATATAATCCAGAATTGTTGTACTTCATTGCTATCTGTGTATAGCTGATTCATGAAAATTGGAACTTACCTTTATCAAAATAGAAATATTGGGTAGAAGTCATTTTAATAATCCAGGAGGTAGAAAGGATAAAATTCTCATTGCCAAGTTTTAAACCAGTGAGGATTTCATTGGGTTCATATTTATAAATGAAATAAACTATTTTATCTATATTGAACTAATTTGACCTGTAGCTATCTTCTAAAATATGAGATAGTCAAAATGTATAAAACACACCTGTAATAAAGCTATATAAAATGAAAATAAAGTCAATTTCTATGTGTTTTTCCTTCAGCTTGGAACTGATACAAAAATAACTGAGTGGAGTCTGAACTGAAAATCCATTGCAAATGTATATGAATTAGAAACAGATGGATTTGCCCACCTTTTCCCAAGTTCATGGAATCAGTAACTTTTGAAACCCATCATAAGGAAAGGTTATAAGGGTAAATGCAAATTCATAAAGGAGAACAGGTAAGACCCATTCTTAGTTGCCATTTCATCAATATATCTGTGATTGGGAAAGTGAATAAAAACATTTTTCTAAACTGTGTGAACTACACCAACTATCCTGAATCAACTCTGTTGCAAGCACGAGCAATAGCACAGACTTATATACTGCTTCATAGTGCAAGTACTTTCTGAGCAATGCACAATATCACCATATTGCCCCCAACAATCTGGATCCTCATTTTACTAACCTCAGAAGGATGGAAGGCTGAGTCAACCTTGAGTCCATCAGGATCAAACTCCAGGTTGTGGGCAGAGTTAGCTTGCAATACTGCATTCTAACCACTGCATTACCACAGGTCCTGCAATATGAAATGGTAGCCATTTATATTTCTTCTATGATTAGGATCGGAGAAAAAGATGTCCTCACTCTTTGTGCCCCAGGAATAGAATGTTTTGATGATTTCTTCATACATCACTCGATTTGTAAAAGCATGAATGTAGGAAACAGTCAATAACTTCACACCACTTTTCTTCCAATGCTTTTTCCTCCTAATAATTAAGTTTAATGCCTATTACATTCTGAACACTGCAAAACCATCTACTGTTACCCAAGAATACAGAATAGCCTAATGTCTTCCCCAAAATGGTGCAAATAGAAATGTTGCACTAGAACTTCAATCTTATCCAATCATTGTACCTAACAGCTGTTGCATACTAGGCATAGTAGATGTTTTAGTCTAACATATATGGTTGGGAAACATTACCCTGCATACCAAAACAACCCCAGCCTCTAAATTTGCCTTAGGAAATGAATGGTAGGATTATTTAGTGATGAATGGACTGACTGATTTGAGAAACATAAAAAAGGCAAGAAATACTTCCATTTCCTTTGTTCTCTCCACACTGATAAACCAGGAGTTTCCAAAAGTGCTGAATCTAAGCTAACCTGCATAGGACTAGGTTTCCTTCTCATGCATTTTACATGAAACCTCTTTAAACATTTCTGTTTTTTCTTTCTTCCTCTAGGAAGCTGATCTTTTCCTCCTTTTGCTGGGAGGAACTGCTAAGGTACCAGTGCATAGTCAGAAATATATTGTTATATGGGAATGTTATATATACAGTAGATAGAGATGATATAAATATCTGCTGGTTTTCAGATCCAAAACTATGGAGATTTATGTATAACAAGGGCCCTACTTGTTTTAATATTGCATACTTATTTCTAGAAGTTAGTTTTACAGTGCTCTATCTATATACTTTTTCTGCCAACCTAGCAGTTCGAAAGCACGTAAAAATGCAAGTAGAAAAATAGGGACCACTATGGTGGGAAGGTAACAGCGTTCTGTGCGCCTTTGGCGTCTAGTCATGCCGGCCACATGACCACGGAGATGTCCTCGGACAAGCGCTGGCTCTTCGGCTTTGAAACGGAGCACCGGCCCCTAGAGTTGGAAACGACTAGCACGCATGTGCAGGGGAACCTTTACCTTTACCTTTATCTATATACTTTACACAAAGATAAGCAAAGTTTTTCCTTAAAAAATCTGATCAAATAAGGGGCATCCATAAAGAGACTGATGTGAAACTTATTTAGGCATTTTTTTCCAATATGCAGTCATCCATGTATGTTTTGACTATATTTCTATATTTGTTTGTTTGTTTGACTAATATAGTTACCCATCTTATGTGCCACAACTCTGGGAGGCTCATAACAATCAAAAAATTAAAATTAAATCTGGTGCCCCAAATAACACTATCCAATACAATATAGTATAATCTCCAGTCTTCAGCATCTCCTTATCACAATGTTGGGGGCAAAGTCAGCTTTTATGGCCTTCTGGCAGGCTAAAACAGAATGAGGGCCTTCAGATCCCAGGGTTTCAATAGACCAATGTCCCCCACTCCCAGCTCTTAAAAAGGGTCCAGAAGGCTACTATGGTTGATTACTTCAAAAGCTGCCAAAGATCAAGGAGATGCAGGACTATTGATCAACTTTGTCCTGATCCATCCAGAGGTCATCCACAAGTGTCAACACCAATGGCATCTGAGTACTGTAACCCAGCCCTAACCCAATCTGAAGTGTGCCAGATAATTTGCTTTATCCAGAGTTCTCTGCAGGTGACATCAATCACTTTTTCAACAACTTTCCCTAAAAGGGGATGCTTAAAACTGGGTGAAGGTTATTCAACAATGCACTCCTCAGAAGGATGTAGACCACCACCTCCTTCAACCATAGTTATACTGACAGAAAATTGTTGATATTATGATCCCAGAATCTAAAGTGTAGTGATTGTATCAACTACATTGACAAACAGTTGACAAACAAATGCTCTAAATAACATTGTTATGACAAGGAAAGAAAAGGATGCCAGGACCATGTCATAGAAAAATAGGAAAGCTGAGAAATTTGCTGCTTGCTGAAAGAGCCTACTAGTGGCTACAAAGCTTGCATAGGTGTATCCAATCTGATTTATATTACTATATCACATATTTATTTGCTACTGAGCCCCAGTAAGTATTCTCCAAGTTATTTTTAAGAAATGAAACAAGATCTTCATGTATTGCCAAACACTTCTAATTAACATAATTTTGGTTACAACTTTCCTCCATATGGTCTTTTTTGCCTGCACTTTTTAAAAATAGATACACTTGTATATATTTGGTGAGTTTAGAGTGACAAATTCTAGCAGACTCTCTTGCTAACTGTACTGATGAAACACACCATTTCATGCTTTAAAAATTCCAGGGAAGAGTTCTTTTACATCCCTAATAGTTACTAGTTATATATTAACTCTAGATTATAGAGACAGCAGTTAACTTAATATAACTGCTTAGACAAGAAAATAAGATTGAGAAGATGCTTTAGCTTGACATATGATTAGCTATTGTGGAAACAGAACTCTAGACTAAGCTAGGTAAATACGAAAGGGATCTTTTTATGCACCTAATATATTGAATTCCTTGCAATATTGCAGCCCAAGTGATTTTTATTCAAAAATATACTACACATAGATCAGGGCTTTTCAACCGGTGGTATGTGTACCACTGGTGGTACGTCGACAGCTGGCAGGTGTTATGCTTATGATGGGTTGAAAAACACTGTAAAAAAAGTGTAAAAGTGTAATGTTGGGATGAACTGAAATGACAGAAACGCAGCACAGGCCTGTGGGAGAGTTAACTGGAGCTGCGGTGTTGCCAGGGATCTGCTAAGCATTCAGGATCTGCACCAGGCTCCAGCTTATTGGTGTGTGGCTTCTGGAAGTTGCAAGCAGCCCGGGGAAAGGACTCATTTGCAACTACACCAAAGACAAAAGGAAAGGGAAGGGGAGGGAGGAGAGGAGAGGACATAAAATAGACATGCCTATGGCAGAAAGTGAAGAGGAACTAAAGAGCCTCTTGTTGCGGGTGAAGAAGGAGAGTGCAAAACTTGGGTTGAAACTTAACATTAAGAAAACCAAGATCATGACATCTGGCCCTCTCAATTCCTGGCAAATAGATGGGGAAGAAATGGAGGTAGTGACAGATTTTATTTTCCTGGGCTCCAAGATCACTGCAGATGGGGACTGCAGCCAAGAAATTAAAAGACGCTTGCTCCTGGGGAGGAAAGCCATGGCAAATCTAGACAGCACACTAAAAAGCAGAGACATCACCCTGTCAACAAAAGTGTGTATAGTCAAGCCTATGGTCTTCCCAGTTGCAATGTATGGCAGTGAAAGCTGGACCATAAGAAAGGCTGAGCGCCAAAGAATTGAAGCCTTTGAACTATGGTGCTGGAGAAGACTCCTGCGAGTCCCTTGGACTGCAAGGCGATCAAACCGGTCAGTCCTAGAGGAGATCAACCCTGACTGCTCTTTAGAAGGCCAGATCCTGAAGTTGAAACTCAAATACTTTGGTCACCTAATGAGAAAGAAGGACTCACTGCAGAAGAGCCTAATGCTGGGAAAGATTGAGGGCAATAGAAGAAGGGGACGACAGAGAATGAGGTGGCTGGATGGAGTCACTGAAGCAGTAGGCGTGAGCTTAAATGGACTCTAGAAGATGGTAGAGGACAGGAAGGCCTGGAGGAACATTGTCCATAGGATCGCGATGGGTCGGACACGACTTCCCAACTAACAACAACAACAATGGTATGGGTACATTCAACCTGGGGTCGCCCTGGAGACAGCGAGGGGCTGGCCCACCCCAACCCCCAATCAAAGTAAAAACCTGAATCCAGCAGGCCAGAAGGCAGCTCAGCCACCGTGCCCTCTGGTTTTTTCTCCTCTCCTCCTGGGTACAGATGCAGTCACTGCTCCTCACCACAGCTGGGGTGGGACTTGCAAGTATCTCTGTCCAACTTTGTCCTGCAAAGCGTGGCTCACCTGGCTCTCTACTGCTGCCATGCCAGCAGATCTGTCGGCATCAGGAAGGCTCTGAAAGGGGTACCTGGGGGGGAAGGGGACAAGGGGGGGGGGGAAGCAGGAGGCTTTCCAGCAGGTACCACCATGCTTACAAATGCAGTGCTGCCCCTCTGCTTTCCAACCCCAAAATTTCAGAGTAAAATTGGGCAGCCTTTGAGCGCCCCTGATAAGCTGCAAACCTGCTGTAGTCTCGGCTGCTGTCCCCTTCCTTGGCAGGATGAGGCTGGAGCACACGGCTTTAGTTGGGGCTGCCAGCATGGTGGTGGGTGGGAGCACCAGGTAAGTGCCACTTTGCAGTATGAAGTGGACGGAGGTACTTGCAAGTTCCACCTGAGCTATGGCAAGGAGCAGCAACTGCGTCTGTGACCAGGGGTGAGGAGAAGGAAATGGAGGGGCATGGTGGCTGGGATGCCTTCTGGCCCACTGCATTTGTTTTTCCTTTTGATTGGGGGGGCATATGTCCTGACCCTGGCCAAAATGCAAATCCTCTCTAAGCCAGGATTGGGAGGCTGAAGGCCTCTATTTTTGTAGCCAAGCAGCCCTAAAATCCATGGGGTGCTGCTGGGGAGGAGAATCAAAATAGAGCAAAACAAGCTTAGTCCACGATGGTTTATTGATTGCAAAGTTTTCCTCAGGTTTTCCTATCCCTTCTTGGGCTATTAAAATCACATTGACAAGGTCTGTACTGAACACCTGGCTGCAAACTACTCAACCGGATTTTAGCCTAGCCCTTTGTGCAATCCCAGGCCACATTCTGAAGGTAAGAGGATATAGAAACAAGAGTGCTGCAAAACTGATTTGTTATTTATTCTTGCCTTTAGCGGCAATAACTACATTCTTTGATGACTTTGCTAGCAACCTGCAGGCTGTGAACTTTCTTTTCCTCCTTGGAAAAAAAATTCAGAAGTGCTAGATTTATTTTTCCTGCTAATTACAGTATACCTTGTTGGTTTTTTAAGGAGCATATGAGAAAAAGATGTGTCTGAAAATTAAAGGATGTATGGATTGAGTTGTGAGACAGAAAAGGGAAGTCCAGTTGCTGTCAGGAATGCCACTAATATTGTGACTTGACACTTGCATGCTCTCAGGACCCAAAGAGTATCTTCATTCTTCATGGGGTGGTATTGTGGATTAACTAAATTTTTCTGGCTTCTGATTTTAAGGTGAGTATTCTGAGCTACGGAGGCCTTTGATCGTCTTCTTAAATATATAATAATAAAATAATGAGAACTAAAGGCTCAAAGGGAAGGCAGATTAGAACAAGACCTTTTGGGATCTTCCATTCCCTTCCTGTTAAGAGTTCCTTAATAAGGTTACACTCTTACACTCTTCCTTCCTAACATCAATAAGGGTGGGTTTTCCAGAAAATATGTGAAGAGCTGTAATTAGTGATTTAACTATGTTTTCTTTTTGGCTATGTTTTAATTTATATATAATGTATGTTAATCGAGAAGGGCTTGGAGAGGTGGCCAATATTGAGGCTCTGTCTCCCCTGCAGATCTCTGGAGAGGAGGAAGAAGTGGCAGGAGAGCTGTGTGAGGTAAGGCTGCCCAACAAGCCAGCATCCTTACTGTGCACAATTGGAAATGGGAATTCTCTTTCGAGAAGGGCCAGCCTCCCTTGTGCAGGAGTGCTGCTCCCCTGCCACCTACTCTTGTTCTCCAGACATCTGTCAAGACAGAAGTTGGACTCAGAGGAAACTGCTTCCTCCAAACATCTTCCACCTCCTGCTTTGCCAGGAGGGGGCAACGGACAGGAAAACACCAACAATGTCTGAGATTGTGAAAATAACATCTCTTTAGCGTGCTACAGACAGAGACACACACAAACAATCCAAGCTTGGACACTTGTATCCACATCTGAGCTAGCAAATTGCCAATCATGTCTGGGCTTGTGGAGAAGGCCCTTTCCTTCCTCTGTGGATAAAAGTCCTCAAATCTGGAATGTGGTGTGTGTACATATGTGTGTGCACATGCATGTGCTTGTGTGCTAGCAGTTTGGGGAGGTGAGGACTTTGTGGGGCACCGAGTTGTCCCCACATCAAGTTAGCAAGTGCGACTTGCTCTGTTCTGACCCAGCTGTCTCGAGTTAGCTCTGTCCAGTGAGTGGCACTGAGCAGGCCATGCCCACTTGCTAGGCAATTAATGGTACTTGAATATTGCCATATCCTAAAAGTGATACAATCTCTGAAAAGATTGAAAAGCCCTGACATAGATGGTAGAAATACAGCCTTGTGAAAGATAACAAGGCATTCTTTTCCAGTTTTTCATCTTTTTGCCTAAGTACCTATTTATGCCTGTAGACTATATCTATATCATCTATACCCATATCGATAGATAGATAGATAGATAGATAGATAGATAGATAGATAGATAGAT
>JAKJMR010000245.1:1953266-1983499 GCA_024449315.1 Daboia siamensis | reverse complement strand
CAGGTTTGGATGCAGGTCTGCATACCAGATATTTAGCTTTTCTTGAAAGTGATCCCTCATCTGTAATACAGTTCTGCAGTAAAATTTCTGATGTACTCAAATCAAAACCTTAACTTTTTATGAGAACAGTAGCCGGTCCAATAAGGATTGGTCCCATAGTAAAGTGAGGTGATGAATGCCTTCTTGTGCCCTGGAGGTGTCCTGCATGCTTAAAGAAAACTTTACTCAAAAAGCTGTCCCTTCACCCAGAAGATAAAACTAGATGCAGCTTCTTAGTTCTAATGAACTTCACTAGGGAACATTTGGGAAAAGTTGAGACTTGGACCCATTGACCTATTGTGGTATACAAACTCCTGTCTTCTACATCTATATAAAATCAACGGTAGGAGTAATTTAGTTATTTAGAAATAGATGCATCAAGACTGTCTGTTCTTTATAATTAGTTAGATAAAGAAGACCAAGTTAAAACTAAAACCAGGTTAGAAGTTCTATGGTAGGGAACATGTTGAGTCTAGGATTGAGATGAAGTTTATACTAGATGGAGTTGCAAATCAGTGTTTGGGAAGATTCTTGATTCTCAGCAGTTACATAATTAACTAAATAAGTAAATAATATAACAAAATGTTCTATTGATCTTTTTTTAAAAAAACGTTACCTTCTTGTTGTTTGATGCCTCTTTCGCCTTCCCTGCTAAAATCATTGCATTTATATGCCAGAATGACAAAGTAAGCATTTTGATGCCAGTTCCACCCTGTACATAATTTATATAATGGTATTCATTTCATCATCTGCCCCCTTGCTTTCCCCTCTTCCCCGCCAGTACACATTTATGGACACAGAAACCATTGCTTACACTGAAATGATGTTGTATTGAATTAGAAATTATTTTCTTAAGAGAAAACTCCACCACTGTTATGAAGGATCAATAAGAATTATTCAGAAAATTAAAGGAATATTAGTAAGTGTTTTTTTACCACTCTGGCTTTGTTTACAAAATCCATATGTATCTGACCAAAGAATCAGATAGTTCAATATCAGGCTTCTACATTAATCAACTCTGTGTTTTCTGATGTCCAAAAACTCAGTATGTCTAGGAAGGTTGATCTTTTCCATCTTCTAGTTATGGAAGGTTTTAGCTTCTTCCCACTGTTGCATTATCCAGCAGCTCTTAACTAAATCATGTAATGTCTGATCCTGGAAGAAAGAGAATAAATAACCAGCAATCACAGATACCCTTATTGACCCCAGATTGGTCTACACTAAACCACCTAAATTTACTGTCACCTCAAAGTAAAGAAATGCTGTATTTAGTGTCATTTCTGTCTTGGTCTTCTTCTGACTGTACAGGTGTGTGATGTAAAGAATAGTATGACTTCTTTCTTCCTAATCTCCTGGAAAGATGACTTCTCTTTTACATTCCCCTCTGGCCTTTTCCAAATCTGAACTGCAAAAAATATGGATGATTTGACTATTTACCAGCAGCATTCTGTATTTCCTTCTGTTCAGATTTTTAAAATTAAGTTCTGGAAGTCCTACTTCCAAGATGCATGTTCTTTACAAAATAGTTCTACATGTTTGTTTCTTATTTTGATGATGTTCCATTCCTTTTATGAATACTATTCTCATTCAGCCTCTGATATTACTTTGTAAAAGTGGTCTCTGTATTGTACTTGTATCTTTTAATCTGGATTATTATCTGGCTTCTACAACTCTAATAAGATTTATTGCATTACAGTTATTTGTTTAGTTTGGTTATATCACCATACAAGTTCTTCATTTTATCTTGCCATAGAAGAAGCATGGCAAACTGCATTAACCTCCATATTCCCTCTGTACTTAACAAAGAGGCATGTTCTACAAAAAATGTTCTACAAAAACTTAAATATTGGCCTTCTAATAACTCTTTTTTAAAAAAATATAATTTGGATATGGGCATCTGCAGGCTAACATCGTATTGAGAAACTATCTAATAAAAGAGAGAATAGTGGGTTACTGTTTCATTAGAGAGAAATAGAATTTAAGGCTAGTTTGAATTATGCACTAGAAGCAGTTAGAGAAAGACTGAGTAATTCATGATTCAGCATGTTGTAAGAATACAGTCATTGTCTTAGTATAGTGTGGAAACTAAGCAATCATGTGAAAACATCAGTTTGCTTGGGCACAGCATGGTATATAAATAAAGCAATTATGTTTTATTAACCCAATTTAAAGTTAATTGTATTATGGAACCCAGGCTACAGATTTTAGAAATGTGGTGGACCTTGGCTTGAAAGAAAAATAGATCTGTATCCAATCAGAAAGACTGAAGTAAAATGTTGTTATTTTCTGCCAATGTTTTAGGTTGGCTTCCTTTACATAAATCATATCCTGATACATATAGACAATTTATCCTCTTTACACAGATTGTATTGCCAATGTTCTAATTATGCATGCCAAAAGTTGATGTGGATTAGTAATTTAGAAGTATCTCCAATCTTGATTCCATGGAAACTCTCCTGAGTTCTCTTGTCATGCTAAATGTACTTTTCCAATTGAGTGTACAAAATAAATTTTGCAATGCAAGTTCACGTATAGAAGATAAAAGCCCTTGGGCCCAGATAAAATGTTCCATTTTATAAGTGAATTTGTGTTGCACTTTAGCTTCCACATATTTATATGAGAACCTATGTATCAAAACATATATCTGAAAAGAAAAATATAATTGGAACAAGGTGGCTAAGATTAATTTATGTTATCATATGTGGTTACAAAAGTAGTAAATCACTGCTGGACATGAGCATTTATCCATATTTACATATTAATACACAGAAGTCACCAAGTCTTATACATAATAATCAGATAACTGGCATGCTCACAATAAACATATGGACTTCTATTCTAACTACCTTTATGGAAGAACATGTGTTTCATTCTGAAGGATCCATATAACAACATTTACTATTCACCTTGTATGATTACATAGAAAAGTCGCCAGTGCTCATATATTCTGTGTATTGCATAGTTGAGGCTCTGCAATTCAGAATGTGTTCTGTAAATATATCATTTATTTAACTGCATTGGGGAAACTGGGAGTGGGCTTCACTTTTATAGGTTAGCTATATTTTTGAAACAATGCATAATGAGAGCTAGTTTGGTCTAATGATTAAAGAGCCAGGCTAGAAAGAGGGAGACTGTGAGTTGCAATCCCAGCTTAGCCATGAAAGCCAGCTGGGTGACCTTAAGCCAGTCAGTCTCAGCATAACTCTCCTCACAGGATTATAGTTACAAGCAAAATAAGATGAATTTGTTCACCACGATGAGTTATTTATAAAAATAATAAAGATGGGATACAAATAAATAAACCAGGTGCTGAGAATTTAACAAGTGGGACGTTTATCAAGATATGAAAATGTTCATAACTGAAAAACTGAAAGAGGGTTGAAAAGTGAGGAAAAAATCCAATTTTCAGCTCATTTAAAAATATAAAACTATCTTGAGATTTTTATTTCAGTTTTACCCTAGGCAATGGCCACTTTGCTGTAATCTGTCAAAAATTTCTTTATCAATTTATTGCTGTTAAAGCTAATTGCATTCCTACAGAATACCCTGAAACTAAATGAGATATGGGTAAATAGGCTGTTAATATAGTTGTTACTGTTGTCAGAGGCTTACACTGAGGTGTCACAAAAGACACAATGAGAGCCAAAGGAGAAGAGGCTTTGTTCTCACAGTGCAAACTTCCAACTTGATTTTTGTGATCCTTGGCTGTTGGGCCCATATGCAGGAGTAAAGGAAATATTTCCTTCCTTCCTTCCTTCCTTCCTTCCTTCCTTCCTTCCTTCCTTCCTTCCTTCCTTCCTTCCTTCCTTCCTTCCTTTCCTTCTTGCGTTCCATCTTTCTTCTTGCTTTCCATATGTATGTAGCCAGCTATCTTTCAAAGCATCCAAGGTAGTGAGCAGTACTAGTACTAATATTCAGACTATAGTTGGGTACAAATAGCTTTTCAAAATAGTTTTCAGATTATATGTATGTTTTGTCAGTATTTTTCAAGGGAAAGAAATTCCCCAACAATTGCTCAAAACTGCATTCCTTTATATCAGGGGCACCAATTTCTCATAAAGTCTTCCTGTGGCATTGAATTCAATGATGGGCACTGTTGGATAGAGAGTTGTGCAAAAAAGGCAGACTATTCAACCACACATTTTTTTGTACCTGCTTTATAGGTTAGGAAATGCAAGGATTCCACACTCCACTGAAGGGGAGGGGGAGCTTAAAACTACTGTTCTTTGGAGGGGGGGAATAGTAGCTTTCTCTTATTGCTATTAATTCCCAAACAAATTGCTGAATTTCTTACCACATGGACATGTTTGATAACAACATCTCCCTCATATTTTTGGCAAAAATATGTGGGAAAATGTTAAAATACCTTTGCACATCAATCTAATGTTCATTCCAGAGTTATGTGACTAAACCAATTAATTCTCTAAATATCTGCAGGGCTTTGAAGACAATGTTTTATTCAAAAGCAAAAGCTGGCATCCTATCAGACCATGAAATAAACAAAAAATGTTATGGAATTGCAAAAGAGGACTGTTTTCCTTGTGAATAAGGTAAAAAGGAACTTTGCCCCACTCTCCAAATAAGAGGTGACTTATTGAAATTGTAATGGTAAAATAACTCCTGAGGAAAACCAACAATTGGGTTTAAACAATCATTTTATTCATCCATAGATTACAGTGTCCAGGCAAGCCCTGAGCTGAGTTTGTAATTCGATGCAGATGATATATAGAAATTTATTCAAGGGCACCTTAAACACAAACACACATCCTTAAAGAAACACAAGTAGATTATAACTGATTAGGATACAGAGTAGCATAATGGGCACATAGATATTTTTTAAGGTGTAGGAACATAAGAGGAAAATTCCTGAACAGCAACATATTAGCTTTGTTACACAACTTGCATGAAAGCTTTAAGTGTTTTAACAGGTTGTATGGTACTTTCCTGCAGAAATAATAATAATAAGAAACATAATAGTGTATGTTGTTGAATCTTCTGCTTCTAAGGTTTGAACTTCTTAATCAAATAGTCATTGCAGGCGCAGTTCTCCTTGTACAAATCATCATGAGATGTTACACACCAGTAAATGTATAATAAAGAAATATGTATAATACTGCATTTATAAGAGTAAAATATGATTTCATTATTGGGTTACATAATTCAGCCTGAATTATGTTCCAGCTCTTCACAAAATGTATCTTAGTTTTTACTGAACTACTAAAAATATAAATGCAAACAGCCCCAGTTTTCAGCTTATTTGTATTAAAATACGGTGGGCAATTCATGGGACAACTTTGGTTTTGAACCCAGATAAAGTGGTTCAGTCACTTAACAGAATAACAGAGTTGGAAGGGGTCTTGGAGGTCTTCTAGTCCAAACTTCTGCTCAAGCAGGAGATGCTACACTATTCCGGACAAATGCATGTCCAATCTCTTCTTAAAAACCTCCATTGATGGAGACCCACAACTTTTGGAGTCAAGCTGTTCCACTGATTGTTCTCATTGTCGGGAAATTTCTTTAATAGCAATTTTTTGTCCTTCTTTTTGGCAGCAAAAATATAATGCCTTCAGTCTAGTATATTTACAAATATTTAGCAATGCTACAATTCCTCTAACCCACTGAGCTGCATATCACCATCAGCATCATGGCCTGGGAAATATTTAATTCCACTCCTTTTTCAGTTCTCAGAGAGGGCAAACAAACAGATATTTATTGAAACATAGGAGAGCTGCTATGAATATCTTCTGGACTTTATTCATGTTGATGGCTCACAAATTGTGCCAGCCTGATCTATTAAGAAATAATCATACACCTACCAAAATAGAGATTTCTATGTGTGCTTTAATGATAATAGTTCCTGATAAATGTGTAACACAATGTGTAGTGTGAACAGAACATCTATACTGTATATTAGAATTTGTATATGTTCAATCATATGCTGTTGCTTTAGAGTGAAATTAAGCACAAACCTATCTGATATGCCTCAGTATTTACCCTCATGCTACTTTTGTCAAACATTGTGATATATATGTTTTGGTCAATACATGCATTTCACCATACATATAAAAAAGATTTTAGAGCTAATGACTGTGAAACTGCCATGATTCCTAAAATAACTACCCTTAGTGCTTTGATGCAACCAAACCTGATATTCCTTTCCTTCTTTTTTTCCATGAGATATCTAATCCATTAGGTGGAGATAAGGTACCAAGATAGGCAGGAATGACTGTGATTTGCAGTTCTGTCTGAAGCCCCCAAAGAATGTAGCTCAGGCTTTATAAAATAAAAGCTAATAAGAATCATAACAATATTGCTTTCTCTCCAGCCTGCAGAAAACCTAGCAGAACATGGAAATTGATAAATAAAGGCCATCAACGTCTCTTGGCACCGCCAGCCTACTGCCTCCCACTGCCTGCATTCTCCTCCTTTGGCTCCAAATTGTTTTGAAAACATTGCATTTCCCATGCCTATTTCATTTTTGCAATGAAGTCATCAAACATGATGACAGGGATTTTCCAAGAGTGAAATCAATCAGTAGCCTTCTCCTTTTGCTTTTTTCTACTCAGCGAGGAAATAGGTGAATAAATTCTAAATGAGACAAAGAGATGGACAATGGGCAGCAGCAGACTTTGTAAAACAAAAGGCAGAGAAAGAAAAAGCCAAAAAACACACATACACACCTGAGGTAGGAGTGTGTTTCAAACCATTCCTTCCAGAAGCCATTTGGAAGCAAAAGCCAGACCTAACATTTCCCAAATGTACAAAAAGACTTCCAATCTCCTTTGCTGATTTTGGGTCATTACATATTTTAAATGCAGACATGAAAAAACAGAAACAAAACAACAAAGTGCCAATGCTGAAATGAGATTGTGACTAATCCAGCCATTTTCTGCAAGTGAGCAGGGAATCAGTTTGACCAATTCCTCCCAAAGCAAAATGTTTGGGATCAATTCTGCATATTAAACATTTTTTGTCTCAGGTGAAATTGAAATACTAATACCTTCATTGTGCCTTTATTTATTTATATTATGTCTTTCTACAAGGAACTGAGACTCTAGCTCCTGCTCCAACTCTTATTTTCCATACAACAACCCTATAAAACAAGAGATACTATCTAGCTCAGAGTGATTCCATAAACTTTACAGCAGATACATCTGGGCTGGACATACCCTGTCTCAGGTTACTTCTGGCAAGATATATCATTCCCATTAGATTATCTATTGTTATCTATTACCAGAAAGAGTCAGGTATGTAAACCTGGCAGATATTCCATTACATGTCACAATCTTTATTCATGCAGAACATTTATACCTTCTACTGGTTCAGTAGCAAGCTGGGAATAGCTCAATACCTTCAAATCAGGTGTAATATATTTATTAGACACTGCATTTTCAAAAAACCACTCTCAACATTTTTCTTTACCTGCAGCCATTTGGAAAACCTCAGCTGTAGTGCCTTATATAGCACAGTGCAGTAACCCACTCCTGAGATTAATAATTCATAAATTTCTGTGAACCAGAATATCCATCCAATGGTCATGGCTGGTAAATTAGCTAGAGATAGAATGAAAGCATTCTTTTCTAAATGGACTATTTTACCTCTATCAATGGTAGTAGTTTTAGGAACTTTCCCATCATATATGTCAGCTCCCTCAAGAAGAATATAACAGCATCCATAATAACTAGCTTTTAGAATACTTTGATTCTTTATCAGGTCAACCATTAAATACAGTGTCCATATACTAGTTCAAGGCCTGTACAGCTTTTCAGTTTCATTTGATACAGAAAAATAAATCTGGGCATTATTATTAGATTACTATTTCCAATAACTCATGTTGAATAGCATTGGGGCAGGATGGAATCTTGCAAAACTCAACAACTTAACTAAGGTATGGCCATCTTATACTGTCCTCTCAATTTATTTATTTTTTTAAAAATATTTTATTGATTTTCTAATTTTACATTTAAGTATTTAAAAAGCAATGTGGCAGCTGGGTTAATCAATAATTCAATAACATACAAAAATCTTTAGTACAAATCTCAAACTACCACATCAAATATTTCATCTCCTTTTCCCTTATTATCTGCTGTCTCATATTTAAACTAATACAATTCTTATTATATTCATTAAGTAAAGATAGCATTGTTACATTTATCAATAAATTTTTAGCTTACACATATCCTAGTTACTTTAACACCCAATGTTTATAAACAGTCAATGTCCTGTGGTTAGTTCTTCCCAATTTTTAATTTCCCATCAATATTAAAATTTAATATTTATAATTTCCAAATTTTTGGTAACCAAAGTTTCCTTTATCACAATTCTTAACAAAGTCTAATATTCAAAATACACATCTTATCTATTTGAGTATATTCTATTTCCCACCATCTTACATCAATTAATAATACAATATAACATTTCTTATTTTCAGCTAGTTTCCAAATGTCTTAAATTTAATGACCAAAATTTCCCCTATTTCAACATCAAATATTTCCTCTCTTTTTCTCTTGATATCTACTATCTCATATTTAAGATAATGCAGCTCTTATTATCTCAATTAAATAAAAACATATTTATTACATTTATCAATAAATTTAGCTTATTATGTATCTTAATTACTTTTACATTCAATCTTTATAAAGAAATATCCTATTTATTTGTTTTCCCCAATTTTTAATTTCCCTTCAATATTCAAATTCAACTTTTAGTATTTATACTTCCAAGTTTTAAATGACCAAAGTTTTCTTTATCTCAATTCATAACAAAATCTGATATTCAAAGTACACATCTTGTCTATTTACTTATATTCCATTTTAATTAGTAATATAAAATCCTCGCTAATAAATCAAAAGCCCAATTTTCTTCAGCCTTATTCTAGCTTTCTTCCTTTGCCATCACATCCTCCATTTCAATGCTTTTAGGTCATCAAATGGATCTCCCTCTGTTATTATATATATATATATATAAGATACCATCTAGTCGCCATTTTTTTTGGAAGGGCTAATAAATAGTCTCTCTATTATTCCATATTTCTCCTGGTATGTTTATCTTCCCTTCTTCTTGCTCCTCAAGTTTCTTCTGGTTTATATAGAAAGTCTTTTCCATTTTCAATGTTGTCAGTCCCTTTTCTGGACTTTCCATTGACTGTATGTTGGTCAGTTGAATCCTCTGTCATGGTATTTAATTGCTACACTTCTGTTATGTTTTATGTAGTTGATTCTTTAATTGTAGTCAAAATTTGAGTTTGTATATCTAGGCTGACATCTTGTTCTTTTCTGTAGCATCTAATTTTATCACAACTGAAAGAATGTTTTCATGTATTGGTTTTAACATAAGGAGAATCTGTTCCTGGTCTTCATCCATATTCTCTTAGTAGCATGTTAAATTAAGAGCTTTAAAGTCAGACAATGAAAATAATTTTATAAGTGAGTATAGAACACAGCTGAGCTTCTCACAGGAGATAATTGTCAACATTGAAAAAGTCTTATCTGTAGTCTGGGCTTCCAGCCAAGTCTCCTTTAGACAATAACAAGTTGTAATATCAAACTTAGCCACAAGTTTTCACTAATGCCATTTAAGGTTTTCTTTTAAGTCCAAAATTGTTATAATCCTTTTTACAATTTTATTTCTTTTTTGTAAATAAAAATCAAGGTCTTTGATAAGAATAAGAAATATTTTGGTCCCCAAATTCTAGAAGCATAGATTAATCCAGTTAGATTAAGGTTATTATTTCAGTGTTTTAACTCCCCTGGATAATCTGTTGCAGGTATTCTTAGAGGGTGGGATAAAAATTTCCTTACCTCTCTCCTCACAGGGGGGAAGCTACTTTGGGCAGCTTTTACAGAAAAAAAAAATACTTGGGATTAAAGAGAGGTTCAGATCTCACCCAGTCTCATCTACGTTGCTTCGGAGTGCCTGGTAGTAAGTTTGACTTTGGCTATCTGTAGCCTAGAGATGAGCAATATTTCTATGGCCAGTTTTTCATCTGCCAGTTTGGAGGGCTGCCCCGGGTCAATTGAAAGCGCTATTGCCCTCCCGTGATCAAGCAGGGATCCCCTCCTTGCTGGTCACCCCTAGAGGGTAACTTTCGACCCTTTCCAGGGTCACCCAGCGGTGTGAAATCGAATGCGGAAGACGGAGCTCGTCTTTCAGCAGCTGCATTGGCTGCAATGGCAAACCGGAAGTGCTGTCCTCTCAATTTAGCTTTCCACCCTACAAAATTGGAACAGAAGGATACAATGTTCAATAGCATTAAATGCTGCTAAGAGTTCAAGAAGAAATTTTCCCTAATTTTTGTTTTCTTGTAATGTTCACTGTTTTGTAAGGTAAGGATAAAGGTTTCTGCTCCCCCTGTCCAATCATTTCTGACTCTAGGGTGCTCATCTCTTTAGCTAAGGGACCCAGGGTTGTCTGAAGACATTTCCAAGGTCATGTGGCCAAACATGACTATATGCTGAGGCACATGGAACACTGTTACCTTCCCACCTATTTATCTACTCATATTTGCATGCTTTTGAACTGCTAGGTTCAATCTGCTAGGTTCCTATTCATATCTCTTGGTCCCAGTTTGAAACTGATTCCACAAAACCAGGTTGGATAGGACATTGGATAAGCATTTAAATTTGTATTAAAGGTCAGCATTTGCATTCAGGTCAACATAAAGATGATATTCCAAAATTCCTTGCAACTAACTATAACAATAGCAAAGCACATCACAATTGCTATACAAATGATAAGGGCACCTGCTTTAAAAATGGGCAATTCATATTCTATTCTTGGTCAAATTGTACCATTCAATATGTGTTTGTCTTGTCAGGAGGAACCTCTTCAGGCTATTTGTGTCTGTTAAATAGATCGTTCAAGGCATTATACAATTTTCTTTGTTTTGAGGAACCTTTATTGATGTGTTATGAAACACTAGAATATGACAAGTGCTGCAGGTAATAAGTTTGTCCTTCCAGTCTTCAATTCAGAATCAATATGCATATATGGAGGTGGCAGCTGGTACTTCTTGGTTTCAGGGGAAAAGTTAGGATTAATGAAGAAATTTAATTTTAATAACATGTGTGGTTGATTTGCAAGACATGTAAACAAAAGCTGAGGTTATGACTGAAAATTTGTACTTGACATAACCAAATTGTTCCACTTCAGAGAGAAAAATGTATTCTTTTTGGGAAAAAATCATACACAGTTTTTATGGAGCAGATTTGTTTTTATTCAATTTCATAAATAAATAAGTTATCTTTTCAGAGGTCTGCTTCAATGTGCTGGCAAACAAACTATGCAGATGAAAGGGATGATGCGAATAGCTGTAATGTCATAAACTATGGCTTTGTACAAACGCGGAATGCCTAGTATCACGAGAGACAATGTGTATACCTTTATGACTGCGGCAAAATAGTAGGGCAAAAAGAGCCATGGAAGGAGCAAACAGAGAATCTTACCTGTCTGCCTTTCAGTATTCTGGTTTTTTATTATCACATGACAGATGTACAAAAACAGATTTACAGAATGAGAGATTCAGCAACTTAAACATCTCATTTCTTTGATGCATTAAAGCACATATTTTTCTAATGGTTAAGAAAATGATTATATGTTTGAAAACATTATTATTGTTGTTGTTGTTGTTGTTGTTATTATTATTAATTCGGTTTATATACTACCCTACTCCCAAAGGACTCAAGGCAGTTTACAAGGCAAAATTTAAAAACAATACAATATAAAATTAAAATTAAATTAAATTAAGTCTAGCCCAAAAAATTAAAATCACAATTTAAAAACATTAAAACCCCTCAGTCCAGACCAGATAGCTCAAAGAGCCAGGTTTTTAGGTCCCAGGCAGTGTGTGATAAAAACTTAGAAGCAGAAAGTTCAAGTCAGGATTGTTATCATGAAGACTTTTTTAGTTCTGTCTTTGTCTTTTCCTGCTTGAGCAGGAGGCTGGACTAGAAGTCCTCCAAGGTCTCTTCTAGCTCTATTCTATTCTATTTGTACATTTCTGAATATCAGTGATACTGATTAAGGTATATTATAGAAAACTGTAGACAAATCTATTACGAAATGTTTTGGTAGATTCTGATTTATCTTCTAAACAAGACATGTCAAACTCTCAATGTCACATGATGTCACGCAATGTATCGGGACTGTTTTGCTATTGCTGGCAATGGGGTGGGCATGGCTTCCACATGACACATCCGGCCCACGGGCTGGCAGTTTGACACCCCTGTTCTAAACATTTCTTGAGCAATGTTTCTATATGGGACCTCCCTTATTTTGTAACCACAGTGATAGCTTGGTTACAAAATAAAGGGGGTTCCATAAAGAAACATTGCTCAAGAAATGTTTAGAAGATAAATCAGGATCTACCAAAATATTCCATAATAGATTTCTCTACAGTTTCCTGTAATGTACCTTAATGAAAAAAATGCATACAGATCTCATTTAGTGACTTCCTTGTTTAGCAATTATTTACAGTTACAATGGAGATGGCTAACACTTTTATTTACAATCTTTGTAAGTTTGTAAAGCAAAAGAAAAAGAAAAAGAAAAAAATGAATTAAGAGCATGAGTACAGTTGTTGTGTCACTTAGCAAGCACTTCACTTAATGATCGAACTTCCAGTCTCAATTATAGTCACTGAAGAAGGATTACTTGTACTTTTAAAAATATATTCATCATAGTAGGCTCTTTTTAAAAAGTTTGCATTGAAATTCTGTTTTTCAGATCCAACTTTCCAAATATCTTCTGAACACTGATTCCTCAAACTGTATTTTTATTGTAAACATTTCTGAATGAAGATGGATGGAGGTTAACAAATTTCTTTCATTGCTGCTTGCCAATTCTACAGGTAAAGTCTATTTTGATGGATCATACTAATTTGCTTGAATTGAAATCCATGCTGGATTTCTTTTGCATCTATGACTACTTCCTAGTAGATTTTAAAGCAAAACAGTATTTTTGATAATAACACAGTAGTTTACATGCAAAATGTTGTGGTATTTTCACTGAAGTTGAGAATTTTTCATAACATATCTGAAGAAATAAAAAATATTTGGCAGTGCTTAAGACCAATTTTTCAATAAATTAATGTTTTATTTATTTTTTATTTTTATTTTAATTCCATTTATATCCCGCCCTTCTCCGAAGACTCAGGGCGGCTTACAAGCTTAGCAGTTAAATGTTAAATTACTTTTTAAAAAAATCATGTTCAATCTACGCATCTCTCCTACATATGCACACAAAAATGACAACCAGAACAATAGAGAATTTTAAAGAATTTAATCACTTATAGAATGGAATAAACAAAATTCATTATGGTCAATGGCCAGTGAAAAATAACTTGTCACAATAGTAACTAATTATACATAGAAAACAAAATTGCTTTATACCCAGTCATACCATTTTTCATTTTACCCCATGTTTCTCTACACTATATTGAATGGCAATGAACAGTTTTCCAGCTACACCAAAAGTTATCACAGATTGAAAGTAGAACAGGACTCTATTCTTCCACTGAACCATGTCCTATGATTTGGCCATAACATCAGCACATTACTCCTTCTAACTAGTGATCATTTTTATAATTATCTTTGTTCATCAAAACAAACATGAAAATGGGATAGAGATTAAATTCAATTCATCAGTTATTTTATTGGAAATTTAAACACCCCAAATAGTACCATGGTTATATTTCACAGAAACAATTAAAAAATAATTGAATCATACCACAGCAACAGAAGGTTGCCCCTGTAGCAATGTTGTGATTCTTAGTCTTGCTAGGTGAATTTGTTCAGGTCCAGTAAAATTTTAAAAGCCATTAGGTTTCCCACTTTTTGTTTCTGAATTCTCCAAAATTAATTTGGCAGATCTCAGCTACTACCAGTAATTCCTCATCTCTAAAGAAATACAGATTCTCCCTAAGCATTTTCTACTTTACCTATTCCTTTCTCTGCTTATGAAAAACAAGGTCAGTGAGTTGGCACTGAGTGACAGTAGCACCGTGGTAGCCATTTCCCTCGTGCCCTTGGTGAAAATTTCTTTTCAAGAGAAATGATGAGATCCACCAAAACAGAATCTATAGAACACAAATGGTCAGGTAATTCACAGAGTCAAGTATGATGAATCTGAAAATATTTCTCAGCTCAGAAATTGAATACAAATATATTTACCTTTGGAGAAGATGACAGGCACAATGCATACATTTGCTTTCCCTCTTTTGGGAAAGAGATAATTAGTCTAATCAGCACTTACTTCAGAAGGCACTTGCAGTAGAAGATTGTGAAAAGTTTTATTTTATTCCCTGTCCCTTTTGAAGAGCTGCTTATGAGCAAATATCTAAAGAAGTTGTGTCTTCCTTTGAACATCTCCCTGGGAATTTGATTCACTTTATACAGGCCTCAGAGAGTAACAAATGAGAGCTTGAAAGTAGACTTGTATATATGCTAATTTTGTTTACACTTGGTGCAATATTGATTTGCTCTGTTCTTTGTAGCAATAAACTACAGTTTTGTAATTCTTGCAGCTCATTATATAAAATAGAGAGACTAGTCTGATTGTCTAATATGTAAGCTTAGAGCTGTTGCAAATTTTCCTGTATCTTAAAGAGGCTTGAACATGAAGTGTGTACCCTTGTGAATGTGTACCCTCTCTCCACAAATCCATCAGTTTTAGCCAGCACAACTATTTCAGTTAATTAATTCCAGTAGTAGTAGCTTTCAAAGGCAATGGCAAACTGATGGGCTTTGTTTGATAGCCATGTGGGTTAATTTAATTTATTCTATCAATGCAGTGTGTTAAGACAGTGGTTACTCTATTAGTCTGGCACTTTAGTTTTTTATATGCTGCATATTCTGCATATACTATAGCAGTCCATTTTTTATCATTGATGGAAATAAAGATATATGCTACTGCATGAAAATATTATACACTATTTTATGTAATAATTTTAACAGATGCATTTTGATAAATGTGTATGTAGACCAGGCAATTATGAGCTTATTTTTTTAAAAAAATCTTAAACTGTTATGGAGAATGTTTAATAGGTTTTCTCCATTATATCAAGCCTCATATTTTGTAGATGCCCGTAATAAAATAACTATGTTCAACCATTTGGAGATTTAAAGTTATCTAGCCCTCTGTTGAATGTTGCCATTAAGCTAAGATTTAATTGGCATCAATCCCATCTAACATTCTGGTTTCTGAAATATAATTGTTTTAACATGTTACAATCATCCTACTATAATTCCTGAATAAGCTGTACTATTTCTAGGGATGGCTAAGAACTTCATACACATGGAGCTGCTCTCTATCTGGTCTGAAGGAATTTTAAAGAATGGATGGGTATGTGGTCTAGGCCTGAGACAATACTATATGATCAACATCAAGGGGGGATACCCCTTTGGGGAGGCACTTTGTGAACTGTTGGTGTTGAGAGAAATACATAATATTTTGTACTTTTTTATCTACTAGAAATTAAGATTGCATTATATCTTTTATACTTGAAATGCAGAAACCATATTTTGAAACAAGACAGCTTGAATATCTCAAATCTTTTTGTTTAGTGTGAAACATGCCACTTAAGTATTTAATTAGCTAACTATAATTTTATTGAAATTACATGGGAATTCTGGAATATCTCATTCTCCTCATAAGAAATCTATAGACAGGTCAGGAAGCCAAAGTACTGACACAACCTGCTGAAACACGCTGACTTCAGGTTAACAAAAAAGTATGACAAAACTGTATACTCTTTTCTGTATTATCTAGCCTATGTGCTGAATATATATTAAGGGAAGCTGGATTGGAAGAAGATGAGCATGGTTTTAAATCTGGAAGAAAAAAGATCAATAAATTATGTTATAGTGATGACACTACCTGATAGGCAAAAATGCAACGGATCTGCAAGCCTTAATACAAAAAGTCAAAAAGCTTAGTAAAAAAAATAGGAGTAAAATTAAATATAAAGAAGACCAAACTAATGACAACAGGTATAACAACCAACTTTAGAATTGACAGTAAAAATGTTGTGTAGTGAGTTCGTTGCGCAGGAATGAAGATGAGTTGAGTGAGTTCAGCAAAAAACATGTTTATTTGCTTGCAGGATCTGAACTAGAGAACTGGGCAGCAGCTTGCAGCAATTTATAGTCTGGCCCCTAGGTGGCAGCCAATAGGTTTAAAGCAGCCTATTGCCACCTAGGGGCAACCAGTAGCAGCCCTGGAGATGGGGTGTCTGAGGTGCTGGGAGCTGTTAGCTAGCTCCAGCTTACCATGTGGTGTTACAATAAAGCCCAATACATTACACCCCTCCCCTCTTAGAACAAACAACATCATAGCAACAACAAGAATGATTACAATTTACAAAATTTAACAATAATATGAATAGGCTTCTCTTGACAGTACACTAAGATGTTAAACAACATTATAGCTCCATTATTTTTGGTACAATCTCATAGTCTCAAATAACACAAGGTACATTCAACATTATAGCTCTTATATTTAGTCACATAATCTGCTAAATAAGCAGGAGGTTTGTGTGCCCTTGTGGAACGTCTGAGGGATTCAGTCATTTTCTGGTCTACCAGCTTACCCAGTGGGCCAGGCAGACCAGTGTCTCTTAATACAATTGAGTCAGGATGATTCGGTGCTCTCTGGTTGGCCTCTCCAGGTTGGCCCACCCCAGAGTCAGTGTTTTCAGCAGTGTCAGCCCAGCGGCTGTGAAAGTCAGGTTGGCTTGCTCTGTCAGGGGATCCATATTGCACTTCCAGACTCCCCTCTTCTATGGCTAACTCATTGCTTGAGCTGTGAGAGCTTTCAGAGTCTATGCATGGGCCGGCTTGGCTGCTGGACTGGGGACCTTGGAATGGACTTATGACACACGCTTAGTGGCCATTCTGGAAACTGCTTTTTGAGTTGATCAATGTGGCGTCTGACAACTCGCCCTCTCTCCAGCCCCATTTCATAAGAGAGAGGGCCTGATGATTTAGTAATTTTTCCAAGTACCCACAGATTCCCGTGCCCATAGTTTCTGGCCCACATCCGATCGCCCACTTGCAGCTCCCTCGGCGGTTTTGGTCAAGAGGCTTCTGCTGCCACTCTATCTGGATGCAACCTTTCCAGTTTTGTGATCAAATGCCTCCCCCATCGTAGTTCTGCAGGGCTTTTCCCAGTTGCAGTGCAGGGTGTGGAATGCTGCAAAGTAAAAAATCTGCCAATCTGTGAGGCCAGTCCCCAGTCACTATGCATTTCAGTGACTCCTTTGTGGTCCTTGCCATGTGTTCAGCTTGACCGTTACTGGACGGATGAAATGGGGCAGACATTGCATGTCTGATGAGATTTGCCCTCAGGAAAGTCTGAAATTCAGCAGCAGTGAATTGGGCCCCATTGTCTGGCAACCCATGCGTGGCAAAGAGTTTTCTAAGCACTTGCATGGTCCTTGCATGCACTTGCAACTGGAATCACTTCAAGCCATTTGGAGTGGCTGTCTACCACTATAAGGAAGAGCTGTCCCTGAAAGGTTCCAGTGAAGTCTATGTGAATTCTAGGCCAGGGAGTGTGCGTTTGCTCCCACCCGTGAACTGGAGCGTGTGGCATTTCAGCCTTGATTGCTGGCATATATAACATCCATGCACCTGTGCCTCGATGGCATTGTCCAAACCTGGCTACCATAGGTAGCTTCTAGCTAAAGCTTTCATACAGACAATACCCTGATGGCCTTCATGCAGTGACTGTAAAACTCTTTCTTTCAGTAAATGGGAACTATGACCCTGTTCCTGTATAGGATACAACCCTTGTGAGCTGATAGCTCATGTCTTCTTGCAAAGTAACTCTGGAATTCAGAGCCTGGGCTTTTATCTAACCACACTGTGTGCACCCACGAAAGTACCCTACTTAGCATCTTATTGGCTGCTGTTTCTGGAGCTATGTCCCCTGCGTGGAGGAGAAATTCTGGCAAATCCTGAATAGAAAGAATTCTGGCTGCTGGGGCCAGATCTGGTTCAATTAGTGGCAGTGAGAGTCTGCTCAGGTCATCAACATGGCCCATTTCTTTGCCGGGTTTGTGAAACAGCTTAAACGTGTATGCTGATAGAAAAATAGACCATCTCAACATTCTTGGGGAAAGTATGTGGGGTGTTTGTTTGTCTATTGTAAAGACTCCCGGTGGTGGTTTGTGGTCTGTGAAGACCGTGAAGTCCCTGCCATATAAGTAGTCATGGAATTTTTTAACTCCTGCTAAGAGCCTGTGAAGGGGCTCTGCCAATAAGGTCTTGTTAGGCAGGAATGCATGGTAGAAGTTGAGGAGTCCCAAGAATGTTTGCAGCTCTCCTTTTGATTTAGGGCTAGGTGCCATTTGAATAGTCTTCACTTTGGATTCAGCTGGGTGAATGCTGTTAGTATCAATACAAAACCTCAAAAATTCAGTTGAAGAAACCCCAATACTACATTTACTCTTTTTTAATTTGAGGCCTGCTTCATGCAGCCTCTGTAGGATGGCTCTGAGCCTGCTAGCTAACACCTCTGTGGCTTCTCCAGCAATAAGCACACAATCAAAATAAGGGCAAGCATCCGGAATGCCTTTAAGCGTGCATTCCATGATTCCCTGAAAAATGCCTGAGACAACACTAACCCCAAATTGCAATCACTTCACTTTGAAAGCCCCACTGTGAGTCATGATGGTCTGAGCTGCGGCTGTGGCCTTATCAACCAACAGTTGCTGATAGGCCTGTGCCAAGTCTAACTTTGCGAAAATGGTGCCCCCTTGCAAAGATGCCAAGATGTGGCTCAGGGACAGGGTATGCGTGTTGCTTAAGGGCCTTGTTAATTGTGCATTTGTAGTTTGCACATATTCTAATTTCTCCATTGGCCTTAAGTGGTGTTACTATAGGAGTTTCCCACTCCCCACCATCTACTGGTTGCAAAATGCCCTATTCTACAAGTTTGTCTCTTTCTGTGTCAATTGTGCTTGAGGGCAAAGAGAACCCTTTGAGGCTTAATTCTAATGGGGACCACATTGGGGTCTAGCTTGAATGTTATAGGTGGGCCTGTGTAAGTTCCTAGGGCTGAATCAAATACGTTTGCGACTTGTGTCTGGTTGATACCGGTTAGTTGGATGCCTAATGCATCAAACCAATCAAGTCCAATTAGACTCATTCTCTGGCCCCCTATTTCTGCGACATCCAGGTGCCCAAAAAAATCCCTTAAATTTAATGGCCAAGGTAGCTTCACCCTTGACTGTGACTTTAGCGTTTTGAAAATGTGTTAAAATTATGTCAGAGGGCCTTAGCTTGGCCCATTTTCTACTGCGACTGCACACAAAATTAAATGTGTCCAGAGAAATGATGGAAATGGCTGAGCCTGTGTCCAACTCCATTTTACAGGGGACACCTTGTAGTTCCACCTGAAGTTTAAATTTGGGTCTGAGGGGGCGTCGGGCCCCTGTACGGCAGACACTTCTGCGGCTTTCACAAAACCCCACACTGAATGGCCCCGGGGCCCTAGTACCTCTCCTGGTTGGATCTTCCAACTGGCGCTTCGATGGCCAGTCCCTCTGGTGAGCTCTGCATGCTGCTGCAATGTGGTCAGTTTTGCTGCAGGCCCGGCATGTGGCTGACCAGAACCTGCAGTCCACATGTTGGTGGTAGCCGCCACAACCTGGACATCTAGGTAAGAGATCTGCCTTGTAAAGAGTCTTTTGTTGCTTGCTGTTGCGGTGCTGTGTCAGGCTGTCTGTGCAGCTTGTCGACTTCAGCATCTTCTTCTTCTGATTCCTCAGTGTGTTCGGCATCCTTGTGGTGGATGGCTTCTTTGTGATGTGTTGTTTTGGCGGGTCTGATTATTTGGACGGCTCCCCCGGAGGCTTCGTCTGCCATGACTTCATCCTGGGCCTCAGCAAACAACAGGTTTTCCCTAGTAAAACGTTTTTGCTGCAGCTCTTGATTGTGTAGGCCGCAGACGAGCTGGTCTCAAAGTCGCTCTTCAAAATCTGAAAATCGACACAGGCATGCAGCCTGCCTCAAGGCCACAATATACTCCAACGCAATCTTACCCGGCTGCTGTATTCGCTGTTCGAAAGCGTAGCACTAAGCAATCACCGACATCTTCGGTTGGAAGTGTTCTCTGAGCTTCTTCAGATCAGTGTAGGAGACTGACTCCAGTGGCATTGGCGTGAACAGGTTTTCAGCCAGATCGAATGTTGCTGGGCTACACACAGAGAGCAGCGTGGTGGCCTTCAGTCCATCCTCTGCAACCTGGTTTGCCCAAAAGTAGTTTTTGACTTGGGACAGGTACAAGAGCTATCCTTCTGGTCGCTTGATGTCGAACTCTCGCAGCCTTCCAAACTTGGGCATTCTTCTGGTCTTGGCAGCTGGTTCCTGCGTCTTCTGATCCTGCTCCTCCTTTTGCCCAGGGACTGATCCACTGAGCTTGTGGTCGCTAGCATGTCTGGCTAGCCGACCATAGAGGGGGAATGCTTTTCCCACCAGGCGTGCACTGCCTCTCCCTTAGTGACTCAGCTCCTTCAGAGAAGCAGGATCCCACCTTCATTGCTAGTATTGTGTAGTGAGTTTGTTGTGCAGGAATGAAGACCAGGTGAGTGAGTTCAGCAATGAACATGTTTATTTGCTTGCAGGATCTGAACTAGAGAACTGGGCTGCAGCTTGCAGCAATTTATAGTCTGGCCCCTAGGCGGCAGCCAATAGGTTTAAAGCAGCCTATTGCCACCTAGGGGCAACCAATAGCAGCCCTGGAGATGGGGTGTCTGAGGTGCTGGGAGCCATTAGCTAGCTCCAGCTTACCACGTGGTGTTACAATAAAGCCCAATACATTACCAAAAACATCAGAGTGGTGGATAATGTCTGTCTTTTAGGATCAACTATTAACAGTAAAAGAACAAAGAGTCAAGAAATATGTCACAGACTAGCACTTGATAAAGCATAAAAACCTTAGAAAGATAATCATGATGTTTCTATTCCTACAACAATTATGTTATTTCCTATGACACTCTATGGAAGCAAAAGTTGGACTTTAAAGAAGCAGATAGAAAGATTATAGATAGATACCTGTGAAATTTGGTGTTGGAGAAGACTCATGAGAATTCTCACTCCAGACACAAATAGCTAGCCTCAAATTATCCCATTTTCGCAGTACTCTAGAAAAAAGCTCTGTGCTGTGAAAGGTGGAAGGAAAATAAAGAGAATGACCAGCAACAACGTGGATAGACTCAATTACTGTAGCAATGAGTGCACCATTGGAAGACTTGACAAAATAGATTAGGCATAAATGGTCACGAAGAACATCTATACTGGCTGCTAGGAGCTGAAAATAATTTTATAGCACATAATCAATCAATTCCAATGGACTTTAGTTATATTAATGCCAGGAGATACATTTAAAGAGTGGGTAGAACTGGTGGAATGAGGTAATATTCCTAAAATTGAAAACATAGTTAATACTGTTAAAAACATGAAAATATAAAAACATGGAAGCTATTCAATAATTCTCAGATATTTCCAATTTTGTACAACTAAACTTTCATAAAGAAGGCTATACGTTTATAATTGCTGAGAAACAAAATAATTTATAAAGAATGGAGATTTTCAGCAAACAGCCAAGCATTTCTAATAAATATTTTGAAAATTAGTATACTATATTGTAATTAATTTTCTTTTGATTTTGTTATTGTTTTGGTTTCAACATCAATAGAGACAACTGGAAGCTGCATATTTCAAAATATACTACTTAAAGACTAAAAACTACTCTAAGAACTGGATTCTAATTACTTTTATTAAGCTGGCATATTATCATTTTTATTTTAGTTACTGTTAATTGCAAGTTTAATCCAAGTTTAATCCTATTTATCCAACAGGCAGACAAGGACACCTTCTACTAAATACTACTAAACTACTAAATTCAGTTTATCATTTCATCCTATATCATATCTGAAATATTTTAAATTATTTAGGACAATAAACCAAAAGAATAATTTCTTTAAACCAAAAGAATAATTTCTGATGCTTTGATAAAAAAGTGGTGAATTCAGAGTTACAAAAGCACTATACACTGTGAAAAAGATCCTTTGGCAATAAATAATATTTGAGCAGGAATAAAACTATGATCTTTAATACGAGAACTAAGGCATTACCTACATGTTCTATTGCTTATGATGTGATGGAACAATATATAATATCCAACTTCCTATTTGAACAGTCATTTTGATATGACTTTCTGAAACATGGCCAGTAAAAGCTTTATGTCTCTTTCATCTTAAAAAAATCAGCATTTTTTGCAGTGACACTGTTGCAAACTAGAAGGGGGGGGGGAATATATGGAGAACCTAGAAGTTATTGCCCAATCTGCCATATGGCCAATATATTTGATTCTCTCTATCACTTTCTTTCCCCAGCTCTCTTTTTGCAGAATGAGCGTTGGTAAAGTACAATTTTTCTCCAATTTACTTCATTAAAATTATTCAGCAGATGGTATTCTAATTTATTATTGGCTATCTGTGCTGATTTTAAGCAGGTCACTAATATGAGTACTTGAGACTAACAATCTGAGCAGTGTCGGTTAGTTGACATTAACCACATAAGGCTATGCAGTAATTTTCTTCTGCCAAGCTCACTTGATCGATGTGTATATTTAAGTCCTTGGTTAAAATATGCTTATTCTTGGCATGGGACCTTGACAAATGGTCTTGCAGTAGGAAAACACAGGAGTAATGAATCTACAATAGGCTTAAGCCTGCTCTCAATATTACTCAAGTGAGTAATTCATCTGTATTCAGTGTGGTTGCTCTTAGAGATTTCACTGAGCTATGGATTCTGTAGAAGGTCTTTTGAGGCCTTTGAAGTACCTTCTACATGTGAAGAAATGGAGTTCAGACATAGTACATTCTGTTGTGCAAGTCAAAGATTTGATTTGATTGTTCCATTGCTCCCTCCCATCATCCTTTATATATACATATAACAATTGTCTATCTGTGAAGACTTTCTAAATGATTTAGAATCCGTTTTCCAGGATTTCAAATCACACAGATATGGAAAACTAACTTTTGCATATATAGACATGTTCCACATGTGGTGATAAAAATGAACAGGATGGAGTAGCATTTTTGAATTTACTCTTGTTCTCTTCCCTCCTGAAAGTACAGGTAGTAGAAGTTATGATTGACATTCCTTCCCTCCCAAAAAAGCTGCTTATGACTAGATTTCAAAGTTATGATAGCCATATCACCTAGGTTATGTGATCACATTTTGGGTGCTTGGCAACTGGTTCACATGTTTGCAGCATTTTTGCAGGCATATGAACACATTTTTTTAACTTTTTGCCAGTTTCCAGTCTTTTACTTCTGGTTTCTGGGAAAAAAACATTCATTAAGTAAAAAAGATTCACTTAACGACTGCGGTATTCCCTTAATAGCTGCAGCAAAAAAGTATTTAAAATCAGGTCTGGTCATGCAACAATTTGCTTAATAACCATGATGACTCACGATAATAATTTTGACCCCAATTACGGGCATGTCAAGGTCTGACTGTAACAGTAATAAAATTATACAAAAATTCAATTTTTTAATGTATTAGTTTTGACCAACACATAGCTCGTGGAAATGCTGAAGTACATAAAATATTAGACTGTATTGATCATAAAATCATATAATGTATGTGATTAAACAGACCTTATAGGTCATTTAGTTCAACCCATTGTTCAGTATGAGAATCCATAAAACATCTCAAACAGTTGATCAGCCATCTTCAGCCCCCTAGGAGAACCTCAGCTGATGGGAACCCAACAATGTAAAGTCTTTTCCTTTGTTAAATAGGCCTTACCATAAGAACACTTAATCTAATATTCAGTTTGAATCTTCTTTCATTTCACTTAATTGTCCTGCCTTGATTTTAATAGAGACCAAGTTCTCCTTGTTTGTGACAATCTTTTAGATATTTGTAGATTGCTACTGAAGTTATTTCCAAACTTTCATAACCTAGATCTGTCCCATTTCTTTAACTGCTTTTCCTTATCATCTGAGAAGCTTTCTTCTGAATTTACTATAGGTTTTCCATGCTCCCGTGAAAGGAAAAAATATCTTAATAATTCTGTCTGTATAAATCAAACCTATTTCTTTGATAGTCAATTAAAATAAAGGTGGTGTCTGCTGAGAAATACTTAGTAAAAGAGAGAACTGTGATCTTTGCAGTAGATGGCGAAAGATTATGGTTGACACAATTTTTTCCACAGGAACAGCATGCGAAACCAGACAGCACGAGGATTGAGGAACTGAGCCTTGTTCATGGGTACAATGACACATGTAGAAATGATAATGAGGAAAGTAGTGGTTAGAGCAAGGACAAGGAAGAACAGGAAACTGGCTTGGTAGCCAGGGCAAGTAATGGATGGTTCCAGAATGTCAGAGATAGGCATAGTACTAAGATATGCCTCAAAAAGATCTGGATGTTGCCACCTGGCTCAGCCATCACACTTAATGATTGCTTGTCCATTTGGTGCTTATTACAATAAGTTGTTGAAATGTAAGTACTGAATTTGTGTGTCAAATTTAAATAAACTTCTGGATCCTAAAGTGAGAATTTTGTTGTGTGTTGTCTCTTGTTTCTCTTTAACAAGTTTTCCCCCTGACACTCCTTTTAAACTGCTATTACCAGAATTGGACAATCTTATTAGTACATAAAACAATGGAACTATTACCTCATATGAGCAAGACACAATACTTCTAATACATGGAGCACTGAACTGACTTTTTTAGCAAATGTATCACACTGCATATTCATGTTTAGTGGGTGCTACAATAGTACACCTAGATTATTTTCACACACATACTGTAGCTATTAAACCAGGTCCTTCAAATCCTCTATTTATGCATTTGATTTTACTTATTCAGAAAGTTAGATTTGCCTCATTCAAGCATTACACTGAGATAATTTTGAACTGTGTTTTTTTCTCTAACTAATTAGCCCAGGGATTTGAAAACTTTGTGACAATGAGACACACTAAAATTATAAAACAAATACACACTCCTTCAGCAGTTCAAGTCTCAATGGCTCATGGTTGACTCAGCCTTCCATCTTCTGAGGTTGGTAAAAATGAGGACCCAGATTGTTGGGGACAATATGGACAATATGACCCTGTAAACCACTTAGAGAGGGCTGTAAAGCACTGTAAAGTGGTATATAAGCCGAGGTCTAAGCTACCCACCCCATCAATAAAATTAATGATTTCATTGGGGACTGGGTTTGGTAAGAAATAATTAATTCTTAATTAAATGTCAATCTATAACTCAAAGAAATTGACAATAGATACTTGCAACTTTATAAAATAAAACTGTATATAGGAAATGATAACAAACAATAAAATGTAAAACTGTATTTCTAGTGGTAAAGATAAGTTGCTTACTTGTGTATAATTCCTTAAAACTGGTGCTGGTGATGATCTATAAAGCCCTAAATGGCGAGGGTCCGGGATATCTGAGGGAACACCTGCTCCCGGCATCGAGCTTCCTTCGTCCAGTGCACTCCCACAGGGAGGGTCTTCTCAGGGTGCCGCTGGTAAAAGATTGCCGGCGGATAACACCAAGGGGGAGGGCCTTCTCAGTGGGTGCACCTGCCCTCTGGAACCAGCTGCCAGTGGAGCTTAGGACTGCCCCCGACCTCCGTTCATTCCGCCGGGACCTGAAGACCTGGCTCTTCAAGCTCTCTGGCCCAGGCTGAGAATTTTAATTTTATTTTTAATCGGGGTTTTTATTTGTTCAGGATTTGATATAATTTTTTAATTGTTTTTAACTTTTGTATTTTTTGTTTTAATCACCCTGTAAACCGCCCTGAGTCCTTCAGGAAAGGACGGTATATAAATACAATACAATAAATAAAATAAAATAAATAAAACTGAGGTTTATTCCAGCAGTGAAATTACTATACTGTCTCCATCAAGGCATTTTATCTTACCACTGGAGGCCCTCTTTCACCCTTCTATTTCTTCCTGAACAAGTGCTTCCCAGTTGACAGTAGTGGGAGAGAAGAGATTACCCATTGTGGATTATTCCAGGTTTCAGTCCTTCAGTCTTTTATTTCCTTTTTATTATTTACAAAAGGGCTTGGGAAGAACATATCGATCAGTTGAGGGTATGATAACAGTTTGCTGATGATACCAATTTGTATGTCATTACCCTAGTGAATTTATTTAGTGTTTAGAGGCTATTAAGGTCTGAACAGGATGAAATAGATGAAGCTGAACCTAAGCAAGAGGAGTAATGTCTTCATACATCAAAGTTCTTTGTCAGCTTTGGGGTTATCTCTTGAGAAGACATTGCAATTCTTCTGAGGGAAAAGGTGCTCTGGATAGGGAGTTGTTGCTGAATTAATGGACAGAGTCCATGGGTCTCTGCTGAGTTTTAGATGATGTGCCAGATGTAGTCATTCTTGAGTGGGAGGACCTTACAATGGTGACTCATGCTGTCATGATTTTTCACAATGTGTGGCATGTGTCTAAACCACAAACATTTTTTTTAAGTTCAATTGTCATAGTTTTTAGCAACATTTATAGAGATGGATGAGCAACTGAACTATTTTCAATTTAAAATGAATATATCCTTGAAATATTATGAACTCTTAAGTAGGCAGATCTATTCATTGCTAATGGAGAAATTGTATATGGTAGTTTATGTAATAGTTTCTTGACTCTCTATCAATCTGGAAACCAACTGAATTACTGCATTTCTCAGGATATTACAACATGCTGTATATGGAACAGCCTTTAAAGCTATATGGAAGCTACACCTAATCCATAATACAATGAGGTCTTTTTTTTGGCTGGAATGAGCACATCATACAAGAGTTCCAGACCTTGCTATGACTTCCATTTGGCTTCTGGGTCCAAACTAAGTCTTTTTCTAAATCTTTTTATGACCTGGCATTGGTGTAGTTAACAGGTCATTCCAAGCTAGATTTGATGCATCCAATTTCAACTCAAAAGAAACTAATAGTTGAGCAACCACTTTCCCAAAGTGAAATGGACATGCTTCTCAGTAGAACTTTTATGTTGTGTTATAGTTTTTCCCTGGAAATCAACCTAAACCCTTCATTGGTGGCTTTTAAAATAACCTTGTAAAAAAAACTGTTTAGAGGAACCTATCAAGAATGAACTGGTGCAATCTGTTCCCCTTGTTGGAATGGACAACTCAACACAGCCAACTTGCTGTGAGGACAATTTGAATGTTCTCAGCTTGGTGGCAGCAATGGCAGAGGGATAGTATGAAAATGGGAAGCTCCTGGCATCCACCTCCTTCCTGCTGCCTGCCCTGCCTACTGTCACTGCCCCTGAACGGCCCGAATACAACAACTTCTGTCAAATGATCCAAATTTGAATAGCTCAGAGCTCAGCTCAGCAGCAGGGTGTGTGGAGCTTTTTAAGAAGAGTTTCGACAGCCACTTCCCTGAAACATGGGATTGGCCTAAAAGACTTCCAGGATTCCTTCCAGCACTATTCTGATTGAATTGAGTTGGCAGAAGCAACTTGGCACTTGTGAGCTGGCCTGGCTGAGCTGGTCATGTCGAGCTTTCATAGCCCTCCTGTTGTGGTGGTTATGTTTCACAATTGTATCTATTGCCCTAGATGTTTTATATATTGTATTATATTCTTATCACTGAGAAATTTGCAATTGCAGACCACCATATACAAGTAATCAGTCAATATCTAAGCCTTTCTTCCTGTTCTATTTTGAATTTCATCATTATAGGCTCCCATTCCCCTAGGATGCCTGGTATTCAGACACCTACCAGTTTACAGTTCCAGTCAAGAAAGGTATTTAGAGAATTGCCATCTCAACACATCTTGGATGATTGATAAGTGAAGTGTATAAAGGCAACTGCAAGAAATAGAAATAAAAATTCTGCACGGTGATGATTCAAATGCTATATTACAGTTCCATTATGCTCAACAAGTTCTTTCACAGCAATTGTGAGTACTATGAAATCCTATATTATATGTGTTTGTTTTTAAAGCCGAGAACTTGATTGAGACATCTACTTAATGTTGCAAAATGTGAGTAATACAGTTATTGGCATAATAGTCACCACCACTTAAGCTGAAGAAAAATGAAAAGCTAGTAGACTCATAAATCTTTCACCTGCTACATAATAAACAAATATATTGCTTTTATCATGCACTAGTTACATTTCCTTTAAATAAGCAAATATATTTCTATGATCAACTTTTAAGAAAGGTACATTTTTCAAGTGCTGACAACCATAACTTTATTAATAATCTTTATGGTTATTTATTAGAAGATTAGCATCATAAAATGTAAGGTTATTTCTTTAAAATTTGTCTTAGAAGTGGACATAAAGCATATCACTCACTTATATTTTTGCAGCAAAATGCTGAGGTCCCCAACATTGTATTTAATGAGACTTCTGTAAATTTATAGTTCTATAGTTTGATTATAAGCTGCATTAAATTCAGTGGAATTTGTCTGAATAATTTGTATTTTTGAAGCCTTTTTTAAAAAAAATGAGATATAAGAAACAATTAAAAGATTTTTAAGCTAAGGGGGCTTAGAGAAGAGGGATGGTGTTTCTATGTAAGTACAGAGCTTTGCAGGTAGAAAACGTTTTTCTTGTATATCTGAGAGATCAATTGCAGGAAGTCCTCATCATCACCCCTCACCCTCAAAAAATACTTGGATGTACAACTACCTCTAGCAGTATTCCTCAAGCAGAGTGCACCTAAAACATCAGAGGTAGAACCAACCAATCAATTGAAGACATTTTCTTTGCTAACAAGCAGAAGACACATCTCCCATTTCATTTATATACCTATCTGATGGGCCATTACATCTTATACCACACTAGGGCAGGTAATTTAGCTTGCAAATGAAGTCCTCATCTATTAGCTGAGAACTTTTTAATTTGGGGCTTCCTTACTTTTAGAATCTTGCCGAAGAACCAGCTGTCTCCATTTAATATTTACATTAATCTCCATTTAATTTCCATAGACAATTCTTTTGCTTGGCTACTTGGTATTCTAGGGAACAGGCTGCTTCTGGAAGTTATTTTACATCCAGGAATCTGGTATTTCTATGATTTCCAGAGCCATGTAAAAGTCCATTCTTTGCCAGTCTCAGTCTCACTAACAATATTGACTAGAATACCCCCCAGAATACCCCAGGCACCATGCTCATTCCAAATAATTTTAGGAGTTGAAGTTCATAGATATGGAGGGCTCCCAAATTTTGAAAGATTTTGTTATTGTTAAATAGTGGATTCTTTGACGCAGGAACGAAGACGTGAAATGGAGTACAGGGTAACTCATTGTTTATTTCGTGCTGTGACTGTACTGGAGGAAATGATTGCAACCAGCCGCAATATATAGTCTAGCCCCTCGGCAACAGCCAGTAGGTTTGAATCAACCATTGCCGCCTGAAGATAACCAATTGCAGCACAGGAGACTTGTAGTCTGGGTTGCTGGAGAGCTGTTAGCTGCTCCAGCAACCCACGTGGTATTCCCTCAAAAAGCCCAGTACATAACACCCTTCCCCTCTTAGATTAGACCATAATAACACCAATTAGTCTCAACAATTGTCAAGACTCAATATCCAAATACACTAAAGTAAAAGTGATAATAATAATAAAAAACCTATGTGGACTACAATGTTATTAAACAACATCTGAATGAATAGGCTACCAAAATGGCCTTTTTAGACAGTTACATCATAGCACTAGTTTCTGTAGTCTAGTGGCAACAGGATTTACAACAATATATAGCTCTTTATTTTACAACATAATCTGCAAGATATGAAGGAGGCTTGTGTGCCCTAGAGGAACGTCTCGGAGTTCCCATCACTTTGTAGTCTACCAGCTTATCCAGTGGGCTGGGTAGACTTGTGTCCCTTTGTGCTCCTGAGTCAAGGGAATTCGATGCACTCTGGCTGGCTTCTCCAGGTTGACCTACCCCAGAGTCAGACTGATCGGCAGAGTAGGCACAGCGGTTGCTGAAGTTCTGTTGGCTTGTTCCTTCAGGGGGTCCATGTTGCACTCCAGAGCTCCACAGTTCTCCCTCTGGTTCCATCTCTGTTAAGAAGGAAAAATCCTGGTAGTCCATGTTAGGGCTGGCTTGGCCACAAGTTTGAGGACCTTGGGAGGGACTTACTTATTTATTTATTTATTTATTTATTTATTTATTTATTTATTTATTTA